>PVJO010003115.1:24770-128995 GCA_004026905.1 Hystrix cristata | reverse complement strand
TGGAATGGCTGGGCTATTCACGCAGGTCCTTGACTTTGTTCTCACTCCAGCCCTTAGACAATCTAGGGACCCTGGTCACAGAGCAAAGTATTCCAAGCCACTGACCCTAATCACGAACTCAGCAATCACAGGCAAATAGACACAACTTGAGAACATAATGTTAAGTGAAATAAGGCAGATACACAATCTTTAAAATCCCATTGGTTTCTCTTATATGAGAATCTCTGTCTATCTGTCTGTCCGCCTGTCTCTCTCTACACATACACACACACACACACACACACACATATGACTAAGGACTATGTTCAACTAATTCCCAAATTATTGTGTTTCAAAAATATTTTAACATATATGCTACTATGTTTCATTTATACTACTAGTTTATTTTTGTTCACTGAAAAGACACTTTTGTTCTTTTGTTTGTTTGCTTCTGCTTGTAAGAGTCTTTTTTGTCTCTTGTGCTCTGGGTAACATTTCTCCTTTGTTTTAAGATCATCCCACACAGTATATTAAGTATTGTTACTCTTCAGTTGTTTTGTTTTGAATTTTTATTTTATTTTTTGAATAAGAACAGTGCTTTTTATATTTTCTTTATTAATATCTACTTGTATTATATTAAAATAAAATAGAATTCAAAAATCCAAACAGTTAGTAATGCGCTTCACAAACCATTAGTCAACCACTCGTCAACATCCTTCAGTCCTTTGCTAGCCCTGCCCTGAAATAACCTGCCATCCTTAGTCACAGCAGAGTTGAGTTCAGACTTATTTATGGTTTGAATTCAGACTTATTTATGAGTTGAGTTCAGACTTATTTATGATTTCTCTCCCCTATGGCCATCATCTTGAATAAAGTCATCCTCGCCTGTCTAATGTTGCCTGGTGCAATTTCCTTTGACAACGTAGATCAATAACAATGATGATAATGTGGTTGTTTCACTCAGTTCTTGAGTTAGGGTTATACAATATGTGAATGTGAGTAACATTTGTCTGTGATCACTTCAATAATCATGAACCGTATGGGCGGATGCTGATTTACACTAACAGTTGAAGTCTTACTAATCGGTGCTATTAAAAATGGGGAGTGGGAAATTAAAGATATTGGAAAACAGTCAAAAGGTAACATCTATAAATTAATAGAAATCAGTTGCATTAAAATTTTATGGGATATTTGAAACCTGATAAAATGAAAACTGTGACCCAATGGGTACATATCAAATAGAAAACCTTCACTAGAACTGATTAATTTATCTCTTCAAGTAAAGTAAATTACTGTACAAAATGAACCCTATCACACAATATTTTTGATATCAGGGCATATGTATTCTAAAGGCTATTTTTTAATTATGGACATACATTTTTTCTTCACCACAAAGTGTAGCCCACAAATGCCTTCTCTCTTGTCTACAATAATTATAAAACAAGGTTACAGCTAAGAGTTTTTTCAGCTGTAAGAAATGTCACTTTGATATTAACATGAATGAAGAATTTGGCTCCATTCCTTCTGCATATGTCATGGGGATTTTTAAAGACACAAGAGAAAGAAACTCCAGTTATGCATGTGTAGTATTGTGTTTGATTGTTTTACTTTCAGTTAAAACCATAGCTCAGGCATTATCAGAACATTGTTTTATTTCACTCTAAAATACTATAAAATATATTTCACTTAACTATGCTATGTCTTTGGATTTATATATTAATTTTCTAGAGTAACTTAATTTATTAGTCTTAATGTGTTATTGAATAGCATGTCTTTAGAGTCTGTGACAATCCAGTTTATTTTCTAAGAAAATATTTCTTTGTATGTAAGTATAAAATGTTTCCTACAGAAACCCACCATAGATTGGATTACAATATTAATGAGAAGTTCCCAAACAGTATGCAGAAAAAAATCCCTGTAAATAAAATATTATGGTCAAAATATCAAACTAAACAGTCTGACTCCAGACCTTTGCTCTTAGCCCTTCGTGTTGAGAAGACATGAATAAGAAACAGACCACCCTCTGAAAAGTTCTCACATCCTTAGGAGTTGAAGGTAATGCAGGTTTACAATGCAGAGAGGTAAGTGATTAGGGGCCATTTACATATTAGATAAAATAAGTGTAAAATGAAAAAGTAACATTGAAACTAATAACAGTTATGGGACTAGTGAAAGATAGCATGTATTTAGCACTTAGCATATGCATGTCCTTTTCTGAAAAATTTATCTTAATTTATTGTATTCAAATTTGTCTAATATTTGCTAAAAGCTAAAAAATTTACAGATAAAAAAATGAGAAAAAGATACGTGGTTTACCCAAAGTCATACTAGTAGTGTATGATAAAGTACCTAATAGATTTTGTGTTTTTTAAACAAAATGATAATTCCATGTAGAGGTAAAATAATATCACGTTTTTGTCATTTTCCACAACACGAAAACATTTTTGTAAAACAACTTCTTTGTATATTCGAAATAAAAAAAATTATTTCTCCAATGGAGAAAACAAGAATTCAGAGAACTGTTGAAATCTATGGAAAATGACATAGTCAGAAATCTAGGGCAATTCTTCCTAAAAATTTTCTCACGTAAATACACAATACATACCACAAAGCACATATTCACACATTTGGAATTCTTATCTCTTCACTTAAAGAATAACCTCTTACTTTTATTTTAAAAGCATTTTTAATCATTTTATTGTGCAATACCTAATATTAGGTGTTTCAGATTGGAAGAACTGAAATAATGATTAAACATATTTTAGCTGTTTTGAATATCCTCAGTGACACTGAAGATTTTGTGTTTGCGATACTTTTACCTACTGTTTTCCCTCCTCTGTTTTGGGATTGACCGTGAAAATATCTAGAATGTTGCATGCTGTGGTTGTTTCAAAAGACAAGTTTATAACTTGATCCATGTATTAGTCAGCTTTCACCAGACTGGGCCAAAATACCAGACACCCACAACTTGAAGAAGAGGTTCATTTTGGCTTATGGTTTCAGAGGTTTCAGCTCATAGTTAACTGATTCCAAGGCATAACTGACATGGCAGAAGGGCCTGGGATGAGAGTCGCTTTACCTATGGCAGCTAGGAAGCAGAGAGAACAGGAAAAACCAGAGACAGACACATACCTCCCGAAGGCCTGCCTTCGGCAACCCAACTCCACCAACTAGGCCACTGCTCCTAAGAGTACATGCAACTCTGAACCCATCGATGGATTAATCCACAGCGAGTATAGCAACACTATGATCCAGTAACCTTCCAACAGCCCCACCTCTGAACGTAAGAGACTTTGGTGAAGCATTCTAAACCTAAACTATGACAATCCGGCACATTTTAGTTCCTCTCCTGGTTTTTAGGTGCTACTTTCTTGTGTAAATTTTATAAAGGAGTTTCCATGAGAATATACAATAGACTATTTCCTTGTCCAATTGTTTCATTCAGGTACTCTTAACGCTAGTCTCTTAGTTTTATTCTTTATATTAGAAGAGATATTTAACAGCTGTGTTTTGAATTTCACCTTCCCCCACTGCCTGTAAATGTTTTATATCTTACAGAAAAGTTATAACTTCCCTTTCATATTATCTATTAAATCTCCCGTTTGGATGTTACAGGTATTTTGAAGGTATGGTCCTTGATACACTGTGTTAGAGCCAACATCTCAGAAGTAGAACTTTCTTTTGGACAAGTATGATTTGAAGAAGCACAGTAACATACTTTCAGTCAGAATGGTTGGATGTAGGGTTAATGGGTTTCCTTTTAGTGCTATAGCCTTGCGACTATAGAAAATTGTTCCCTGAATATGTGACTGATTATGTTATTACACTCAGCTCACTCTAATTCAACAGAACTAAAACAACATTTACTATATCCTCCACTAGGTTGAACCAATCAAACTCAATTAGTTGCAGAAATCTAAAAAAAAAAGTCATCGGTACAGTATATTTCATAATAAAACTAAACATCCTATTTTAAAGTATACGTAATCAGTCACTGGCATCAATATACAATCAGACATAAAAGGCATTATTGTATAATTTCGTCTCTCTTTTGGTTTGCAGTCGCTACTTTAAAAAAAATGACTACTCTCTATATCTTCCATCTTATTCTTTTGAACTAAAGAAGAGCATGCAGAGAATTTCTCATCTGATAAAATGTGTTACCACACACCAGGTTCTCAACATCATACACTCTTGCCACTTTTGTGAAGTGAGCAAGATGTTAACAGCAGTGGTCTAAGAAACACTGACTGCAATTAAAGTTCATCTTCAAATACATTTCACAGCTCTCTGAGGTGACAAGTCCTCTCTTATTTGATTTGCTTGAGGATTGCCAGGCTAGCCAAAATGACCAAGTTATAGTTTTTCTATCCTTTACAGAAAAGCATCCTTACCAAGGAACAAAATCAATTACATAGAGGATTGTGGCAAGGAAAGGGGGTAGAGGAAGAACAAGCTTTGAACTCTGTATGGAAGAAGCTAATGTTTTAATTAGGTGACAGTAAAATCTGGCCTGTATTTCTCAAGTAAAGAATACTTTTATTGCAGTGATTCTTTGTTTATAGTGATGGTTTTGTCTCATTTTATTTCCTGTTTGAGAAATATGAACATAACTATTATCTAAAAAAATAAGTGCATCTGGAAATACTCCAATTTCACAAGCAGATTTCAGATTCCTTTTACAAAGTTTTTTTTTTTAAATTGTGTAATTTTTAAAAAAAATTTATTAGTACATGTTTGCAGTCTGTTATGATTACACGCATCTCTGGGAGTTAGTACAGGGACATAGCACATGTCAATTCTTTTCACTTTTCTTTTCAGTGTCCTCCTTTCCCGTACAGGTTTTTAAAAAATATATCCCATGCAATATGATCTAGTCTCTCTAGCCTTTTATAGACTATTGTTTATGTTCTTACCCAATTCATATTCCATTCTCAACATTTTTCAAATTCCATATATATTCATAGTATTAGTTTACCTATATTAGAAAGTCCTTGTGTTTTTTATTTGAAACTTTTTATACATTTTCTTTTTTTAATGCAGATTTATACAGAGTACTCCATACACAAAATGAATCAGACAAACTGAAACTTAGTAAGGAATAGTAGAATCTTAGTACAAGAGTCTTGGAATACACACTATTCCTCTATCAAGACAATCTCTTAAAATCTCACTAATAGGTGAGAGTCAACCTACAATTATAGACAGAAAGTTGTCTAACTTATATTTTAAAATTCCATTATTCAATATTTGAAACACCCAAATGCACATGGAATGATAATCAAAATGCACAAAATAGCCAACAGGAAAGTTCAGGTCTACTTTCAACTGAATCCTACAGCCCCGAGGTTCTAATATCGGAGAAAATTTATTAACAATTCCTACTTGAAATCATAGATGCTTACATGAAAATATAACCAACTATATTTTTGCTTTACATGTTTTCTAAGTACCATAACTTAGATATAATTCATTATTGATATTATAGGAGGTTCTATTATTATTTCACAGGAAACCTAATACTTTATGAGAGGATTCATCTCAATGTGTTAATATTTATATATAAGCATTTGAATATTTTTTCCCCAATTCTTTCTTATTACAGATAAGGTTGCAATAAATATTGTTCTCATTTTATCTCTTATCAGAATAGAACCTGGTAAAAGAACTAACACACAAATAATTTATCTGGCTGTGATCTCAGAAACACAAAAAGGATTAAGAAAAGAGAAATGCAAAAGGAAGGAACCTGACAAAGTTGCAGGTTTAAAACCCTCACTCTTGTCAACAGTTGGAGTTCAGGCTTGCTGAGAAACTTCTGCAGACAATACAGACCTTGTGTTAGAGTTAATCCTAACTTGGGGCCAGGAAGACAAGGCATTCATACCACAACTCCTCATTCGGCCCATTTTTGAATAAAGCCTACTGATATATGGCTAATTAGCTTTTGGATCTTTCTAGTCATGGCCTGAATAGTATCTGATACTCAGAAAAATCTTCAAACGTAAAATACAGATTCTCACATGAAGTAGTCTTATTCTGGTAAATATATAAAGAAAGTATCAATAGAATACTGATACACTTATAGTATCTTTATTGATATATATTTTATTCAAATGATATATCTATTTTTAGTTTTGCAAATGACTTTTTTTCTCACACCAGCTATGTATTCATATTTCCAACACAAAACTTAAATAACTTTCAGGATATTTCAGAAGACAATAATTGAAAAGAAAGCCTCTTCAATTTATTTTTAGTTTTAAGTAATTTATTTAAGATTGAGAGTAAGCCTTTAAAAAAAAAGCCTGGGCTATTTTGTGTTCCTATGAACTATTTGCATACAAAATAACTTTTAAAATCAAATAGTGGGTCTATTCTTTACAATTTTTAAAGACTCGCCGCATATTGAAGAAACAAAATGTTATTTAAAATGAATTATACTCAAGTAGTTTAATTCAAATGTTTTAAGTTTCAAGTATTTAATACTATGCAGAAAAATAGCACAGGTTTTCAAAATTGATTATTTCATGGGTATTATTCAGCCCAAGAAAGAAATTGCCAAATTCGCACTACAGAAAGTCCTTCAAATTATCTCTAGCACCTCAGGTGATTTCTAAAATCACACCATAATATTTTTCATACCCTAAGTTTTAATATTAAAAATATTTGGCAATTTGATTCTTTCCATTATAACATAATGCCTAAGTGTGAAACTAAAGCACAAGGATCATTACAGAGCAACAGGGAAATTCGAGTGAGGAATCGTGGCCTCCAGGATCCTTAGAACACCCTGAGAATCCTGTAAGAATTCAACCAAGACTCTGCAAGAATGAGATTTAACTGGTCAGAGAAAAGTCATTAGGATGTTTCTGTTCCTGAGAATGGCATAAGCAAAACCATAACTATAGGGCTGTGCTTGTGATATCTGATACTGTTAAACAAGCGGACTAGTGGCAGTGAATTCTGAAGTCCTTATTATATTAATTCTTGGGGCGTGAGGAAGCTGATTCTTGAATCTGCCAGAAGAAAGCTGATTAAACAGCTGCTTCCAAAAACTAGGGGAAACAGGAACACCGGATAAAATATTGGGTAATGTGTTGGAAACATTCCACTTGGAAGTATTGCTAAAGTTCAACTATTCCCACAATGTACATATAAAACAATAAATTGAAATCCCATGAAACTCTTGAGATGATCATTATGTAAATGTATGATCTGTGTTTTCCTGTTAAAACCCAAGCATTACTTTAAGCATCTGATCACAGACCAGAGCATAATCGTATATATATAGTCAGCCTTTCGTTTTTCCAATATCTCACTGTAAGTGTATAAAACTCTCAAAAATCTAATACCCAAACTTAGATTTGGTATCTTTTCCGAGTTTGTTTTTATAGGCAAAAATATATTCGTCAAGGTTTATAACGAAGATTTTGTGAAATACTGTTTTCTTATGTAATTTTACCTTTATAGCATCCAATCTGCAATGGTATTCGAAGATGATTTTAGTAACCACTTTCCCACTAGAAGATGAAATATTTCACTAACTAGAACATTAAGGAAATTATTGTACTTCTGTGCTAGAGAGAGGAAGAAATTCAGCCATACTGGAGCATGCAGATTGAGTGACTTATCTATTTTTGTTGTTGTTTTAATATTTTTAATAATTAGCCATGACTGACCCTAATTCTTCTTGCTTTAAGGAAAAATCATGAATATATGATTTTAGGGCCTCTCACTTTGGTGCCTCTTTAATTTACTTCTTTTCTGATAGTTTTCTAAGTTCTCATGCATCTGTTCATTTTGCCAAATACTTCTTGTCTTTTGTCTGTCACTAGTGTTAGCCATTTAAAACTTTGGGCCACTTGAATTTTGAATATCTGAAATGAATCATTTCATTGGAACAACAGCAACTGGATACTTGAAAAACTAATGTGTTTGTTAAGGAAGTGGTTATGAACAATGGAATAAGATTTGCAGTTTATTTTTCTCATTCATCACAATGTTTTCCATGAAAGTATGTGTCACAGGATGGAGAGAAAATGCTTAATATAAAATTGACTTTATCATAACTTTGAATACGTACTCAGAGTATATTGACAATGTAGTAATTCAGTTTTATCTTTACATCTCAGAAAAATAGTAATAAGATCTCTATTTCTAGATAGTAACATTTCATAAATTTAAATCAGGACATTGCACATAGCCACCATCTATGACTGAAAATAGAGTACTTGTAGGAGATTATTCTGATATCAAATAAAACCCAAGAATTTTGACACAGTTCTGTGTGGCAAAGAATGCTAGCTAATCATCAAATATATTTTCTCTTAATTTTTGGCACACTGATGGTATTTGTTTCATATTTTCTTGCAGGCAAGAGAAACTACCCAGTTAAGCTCTAGCCAGTGGATTGAAATCTGATGTGCTACACACCAATGCATTTTCCATAAACAATTACCCACACACTCCACACCTATAACTTTAAAAGCCAGGTGTTAAGGGTGGTGGAGTAAAAAATATGGAAGGAACATAAGCGCTGACTTGCTGATTAGAGACAACTTGCCTGACAAGGAAGAACATTCATTTTAAAACATTCCATGAGGAAGTGTTCACATTCTTCTAAACTACTGATATTTTGTAATCTATGTGTTAAATCAAGTTGATTGATTTTAATTAAAATACTCAAGAACTGGAATTGGAAAAGGCCTACTTTAGTTTGTATGGTTGGCTATAATCAAATGCCTGAGGCTGGGTAAGTTATAAATAACGAAAATTGATTTACATAGTTCTGTATCTATAGAAGTCCAAGATAAAGGCACCAGCATATCTGTTGTCTGTTGATGACTTTCTTTGAGCTTCATAGATGGCACCTCCTGCTGTGTCCTCAACACACATATGGGCAAACAGCTCCCTAGATTTTATTCTGCAGGGTTAATTCTCACTAGAGGCTGAAACAGTCCACCAGCTAGGACACTAAGGAAACTATGGTGCCCTCCTCTAATGAGAGGGAGAAATTCAGCTCTACTGGCCTGTTCATGAAGACTCCATCCTTATGGCTTATTCATCACCTAAAGGCAGTCCTTCCTCATATGATTACACTGAGAATTAAGTTTCAACATATGAATTTCAGGAGACACATTCATACCTCAGCAAAGCCTTAAAACTTCAAGAATTACTTTGTTTCTACTTTCCATCAACAAGGGAAATAAGTGATTCTCAAAATGGAAATTGACTTAAATTTTAGAAATAATATATTCTTTAATACACATACAAATTTAAGGATACATTTTGCTTGGGATATATTTTCTAAAGCAATGCATTTTCCTATCACTGAGTGTTTTTGTTTGTTTGCTTGTTTGTTTTTACTGAGGTCAATACCTAAGATTGAAGAAAATGAGAGAGAGACAGAGACACAGACAGAGGAAATGAAATGATGAAATAAAGTAAAACTCCATATTCCCCCTGACTGGTTTGATCATGAAGTATCAGGAATTTATACAGGAAGATAAGTTAATCAATGTAAGTCTCTTTTCTCAAATGTCTGTGGTGAATGTTTCATATTTTTGTTCTTTGTAAATATGACACATAAAGCATTGCATTTTTATGCTTTTAAATGTGAAAGCAGAATTTAAGAAGTTCCACTGAAACAAAAACTAGTAAGCTTTATGTTACAATAAGTAGGTAAATGCCAGAATTTGAAGTAAAGCTATCACAGTAAACAAATATATTTATTTTCACAAACTTTGGGATCCCAAGGTGGTGCAAAAGAGACTAAGGGGTATCTTTTTTTAAATTTCGTATTTTTTTTGGTGCTGGGGATTGAACTCAGAGAAGTGTACTTTCTTAAATGTATGATGTTACGAAAAGAGATAACACTTGAAGAAAAGCAGCATAGAATCGTGAGCTTTGTAAAGAGTGGATTAGGAAATTCAAAGCCGGCCTCCTGAGCATGCGCTGCCCACAGTCACCCATGTGCCCTGCAAAGAGGTCCAGTTGACTTAATAGCTACTGTTGCTATTTTAAAACCTGTGACTGCTAATCCTGATAGGTCATCTTAACTGGATTAAGAAATGCTTGGCGGGTTCGTAAAGCACACATCTGGGTATGTCTGTGGATGGTTTCCAGAGAAGATTGACAAGTAGGCCAAAACACTAAAAGAAGACCAGCCCCGGCTATGAATGACACCTTCCAACAGGCTTGTATCCTAGGTAGAATAGAGGGGAAAGAAGGAGGATGTTTGAAGAGCTCCACTCTGCATGAGCAGATGTGCCTTTTGCTGTCATCACCTGTACACATCATTCTTCATTCTCCTAATGCAGGCTCTAGTTGCGACTCTCCAGGGAACCTCAGGATCTTTGGGCTCCAACTGCCACTGTGTGCTGGATCCTTCTTGTTCCATGAATTCCATCTTCTCAGATTGAGCAGCTCCTGGGTCTCCAGGGTCCTGATGACCATTGTGAGCACTTCTACCTCTGATCCTGTAAGCCTACAAGCCTACATAGTAAATCTCCCTGAATGATTTTATCTATGTCTATGTCTCTCTCTATATATATGTTCATATATATATATGTGTGTATATCCATCTGTCTGTCTGTCTATCTATCTATCCTCCCTCTAACACCGATCGCTATTCTAGCCTTCTGTTCCTCTAAAGAACCTTAGTCAATCCACCAGGCAACAATTGTAGTAAGAGCATCAGAAAGATTTACTGGCACTGTTCCCTTGCTTTGCTTTCCATACACCATGAACTGAGCATCTTTCCTCTGCCACATGCTTCCACCATGATGCTTCTGCCTTGGAACCAGCGACTATGGATCAAATCCCCTGCAGTCATAGGCCAAATTAAACCACTCCTCCTTTAAATCGCAGGCATAAGTATTGTATCCCCGTAACAGGAGGGCTGAATCATACAAAATTCTTAATGATTCCATGTTTTGAAGAGGTTCCACATTTCATTTTGCAGCATAGCCTGAACCTGATCTGGACATATGATTTGGAAAATCTAAGAAAATATAAATGTAACCCAAATTGTGAGAGGATGAAAAACAGATTTATGTTTCCTATTCCGTTGTGGCTGGAGCATTAAGATCAACACAGATAAGTGGTTGTTAGTGAAATAGTCTAAAATGAAGAAAATGCAAGTAGTTTAAAAAAAACAACTAGTACACTTTTCCCCTCTTTCACTTCACAGCCCTCTAGCTTACTCACTTTTATTATGTCTGAAGTTTTAGTTGACTGGAAAGTAAGACACTCACAAGGTCTCTCCATGGAAAGCCCAGCAGATTAGTATATAGTCCTTAGAAGCACTTTATTATAAGAGTGAACGTACTGTCATCTGTTTTATAATGTGGGAGCTTTAACCAATATGCCCTTATACTTTGCAGTAAGCACGTTAGCATGTATCAGTAGAAGATGCTGAAGTTTATATGGGCACTAAAAAGTACATTCCTGGACTTGTTTCTATTCACTTGCACTCTCCCCTCTTTTATCACGGAGTTCTTAACACTTCATCAGACAGACATGCAGTGATTCTCACTCCTGGTACATTTTAGCATCATGACTAGGGACAGCTTCCTCATGAGTAGCAGCGTTATCTCTTGAAAGATTCTGAATGAATCCACTGTAGTGGTCCCCAAAGTTCAACCTCAGAAGGACATTTCCTCCTTGCATCTTCAGGCCTCCATTTCCTGCTCAATTCTCCCTACAGAGGTGTTTCTTGCTTGCTAGAGCCGCTGCAGTACCACGCCCATCAGCTCGGCCCACCTGTGCCTTACTGTGTGGGTGTGTTTCCTGTCTGCCCAGCAATGTTCAGGTGTCTCTGGACGATGGCAGCTCATTTCTGCATTGCCCCGGATGTCAGCCCTCCCACATTTTTTTTCTTTCTTGGAGACTTGCTCCTCACCAAAGAAAATTCTTCAGAGTTTCCTTTGCTTATTTATACCTACCACTCGGTCATAATTACTGATTTTTTTTTAAATATTTAACTTTACCTGTTCAAACCAGTATGTAGTGAGATTATGTGGACATTTTCTAAGCTAACTACACACAGTTTTTCAGGATTCCCTAATTGGCTATAGACATTACTTTCCTCTCTAGACAGAAAATATTCATAGTCTCCTCTGGGATATCTCATCAGCCCCAGAGACATCAATACCTAAGTTTTCACACCTCGTAGGTCAATCTTGTCACCATAGAGAGGGTTGCAAAAGAGACACGTTACATGTAGAAGCTCAGAACTTACACTCAGCTTCTCATTCTCCACTTTAACTTCAAGCAGACGATGAAGGATTATTAGACACCTGAAAAGCAAGAACAAAACACAAAAATATTTGAATTAAGTAGAAATTATATAAGGGGAAAATGTTAAAATATATCAATAGCTATTACCCTGCAACCATGAAAAAGTGATACTACATAAAAACAAATGTATATTTTGTTAATCAAACTATAGGAAATTAGAGAAAGAATGAGAGAATTAATACATCCAGTAGGTATATTGCAATATATAATTGGAGTGATTTTGAAGAAAGCAAAATGATAAAAACAAGAAAACCAGGAGAAAGATGACACAACAGAACCCTGCTCCAGGCAATCCAATATCTGAATAGGTGCATTTCTAAAAGAAAATGGACATGAGAGAATATTGTATGTAAAACCAAAACAAAATGTCCCTATAATACAAGAAGGTAATTTGACCTGCCCAGCATAATGTTTGAAATTAGAACAATATCGAGGTATGTGAAATTCCAGAAAATGGAATAGAACGGAAATGGAAACAAAGAAAAAAATCTGTGATATTTAAGGGGGAAAATCAACACATCTAAGTGATAAAGAAATAGAAACTACTACGTGCAACTGGACAATGCTTTCTAAATGTCGAATTAAGGTTGCTTTCTAATTTTAGTACTACTCAAAAGTTAAATGTTTAACTGTCAGAAAAGAATAAATACTTTTTTCCAGTGAACAGTTTATCATTTTATTGAAGTCACATAAATTGTTTGATAAAGTGTACAACGAAATGACGTTAGTCTTTTTATATATCGTAATGAAGTACTAGAATACGATATAGTTCTTAATGGGGGATTGTGATGAAGTGAAGATTATAAGGGGCAGAACCTTTTGAAGAGGCTGAGCCTGTCCGATTTTACCCCTGAACTCACACATCTGTACAGATAGATAAGAAAAGCCACGTTCCTTTCCTCATCTTCTCTGCATTGTCCATTACTGAGCAACAACAAGCACGTCAGAAATTTTCATGAGCTGATGAACAAAAATAAATACAAAACCCATTCACTTAATCATTTGGCAGGCTTGCATCTTTGCTTTAGTACACTTTTATTTGACATTCTCGAGCATTTTTGTCCCATTTGCCCCGATGAATATACTCCAATTAAAAAAAAAAAAAAGAACGAAGGAAGGGAGAGAAAGTCTTGGGCTATATACACTAGAGCTCAATTCAAATCCCCCAGACAACTGTTAACAGAAATCTCAAGGTGAAGCTGTGCAACTGCATTAGCGAGCAAACGGTCCAGCCTAGGTCAGCCCCGATGGCTCTAAGAGAGACGTTTAGAGGGATGAAACTGGTAAGATCATCTGACAGGTTTGAAAGTTGTAAGAGATTTAGACATGGATGAATTCAGTAGCAAGTCTAGTTAAAAATTAAGCAAATCGGGCTGGGGATTTAGCTCAGTGATTAGAGTGCTTGCCTTGTAAGCACAAGGGCCTGAGTTCGATCCCCGGCACCAGAAAAAAAAAAAAAAAAATTAAGCAAATCATCACCATAAACATGAAAGAGGCATTTTTCAGTTACAGGAATAAAAGAAAGTTTGGGAGATAATTAAAAGTAATGTGAATTTGCTACAGAGCTAGCTATGAGTATTACTTGCATTGCTCTTCATAATGTGATCTAACCAAAATTACCACAGAATTATATTGGGAGGAATGAGACATTCAAGAAAGTAATGGGGGAGGAAAGCAAGAAACGGAAAGGGTCATCTATGTTGAGAAAATCAATAATGTTTAAACATAAAAAATCAAATAATACCCACAAAATCACAACATTTATCAGTTAAGTAAATTAGAAAACACTGAGTAAATAGAAAAATAACCTTAGAAGGGAGGAGAGGAGGGAGGGTTAGAAATCAGTTTTTTATACATACATCTGTCATTGGAACACCTTGAAAATATCATCATTGTCGTAACAAGTTAAATTTGAAAAATACTATTCTAGCCACATCTGATTTGATTCACATGTATTTCATAAAGTAGGTAGCAGAGGTTTGGATACATGAAATATTGATTATGTTGAGAAACTAACTTGTAATATTATGTAATATAAAATAATGAGAAAAATATAACATGCGATAGAGGATTTTTTTGCTATTTATTGTAAACACATTTTCTCTAAATTTCATATGTAGTTTGTTCATTATTTACACAGAATATTAGGTCCCTTGAAATGTTACCTGTATTGATAAAAATCTCTTTTTCCCTGTATGACATATTCATCCTCACCATAGTTTCCTTTTTTGTAACAAACAGCTCCATTTTACTATTAGCGAAATCTGATTTCTCGTGGTCTACGAGGATTATCCTTTTACTTTGGATTGCATTCCTGTAATAGAAGTCACTTTGTCGAATCAAATCTTGATGGTTTTTCATAAACTGAACACAGAAGGATCCCCTGAGAGCTGGGCTTGGAGTAGTGTCATGCCCATTATATAAGTCAGAAATAATAATTCTCTGAGAGAGAAATGAAATTAATGAGTCTACCAGCACACCACTTATAAATCTCCCAAGACTAATAAATATTCATGTTTGAGAGTTTTTATCTGGCTCAGGAATTAGTAGGCTTTCACTGTTTGTTTGTTTGGTTTTGACAGGATCTGGAGGTAAAATACATAAGCACTGCAGGCATAAAGGGATGTGATTTTTCTATTTAATTTCTCTTGTAAGCAATAAAACTTCTATCAACATATTACTTACCATTCAGTTTAATTTTAGGGTAAAATAAAGGTTTGGCATTTTTATATGATGCAAATAATTTTTCTTTCTCAGTTTCCCAGAGAAGGGGGAGAGTTTTACCATTTTCACTTTATCTTGTCCCACTTAACCCATGAAATGGGCTTAATTAAAGATGACTCTAGAAAGAGGATGTGTTGAGGGTTTGTTCTCTCTGACGTACTTCCTGGACGCAAACATCTGTGTGTCTTCTCCTGTCTCTCTTCTATCCCATTTCAGCTACCAGTTTCTAGGCCAAGAAACCAAAAATGATTCTAAGAATTTGAGTTTGTGAGCAATTTGAACTGCCTGAAATATTGCTTGTCTACTTCTTATTAGACTTACTTAAATAAGAGTGGGTTACATTTTTGTCAGGGAATCTCAGAGGAAATTTCTCAAATTTGAAAGGAAACCAAACCAGAATAACTGTAACATTCCTTTTAATTCCACAGTTGTTGTGGCTTTGAAGCAACATTTTTAGAAATATTTCCATATATCAGATATACTCTGTGTGATGAGTTCAGGAGGGCTGCAAAGTTGGAAATACATAAATACACATAATGGTTTCACTGCAAAAAGCAAATTTCAAAATAGTTATGACATAAAATAAAATTATATGCTCTTTGTTTCAAGCATTTAAGTTCATAGTACATAATTTAAAGAGAAATGAAGATTGTTTCAATTTTATCCCATTAATACTCTATGGGACATAGAAAAATTTAAAATATTTGGCCATTATACTGGACTTCATCTTCCACAGATTTTAGATAATTACTATTTTTAGCTAGTTGAAAGTGTTCTAATTGAATTTTGAATTTTAGTAATTTTCTTTTTAGTAATAAAACTAATTTTGAAATATTTCACCAATAAAGGTGTCAGGATTAAAGATCAATGAAATACAGTACTTGAGCCCAGGCAGATACCAACCATTCCCTGGAGGCAACAATTTATTTCTCAACTCCACTCTCAGCACTATTAAAATGCTTATGGTCTTCTATGGAAAAATATGTTCACTTATTCTCCTGGAAAATGCCACAGTTTTTTTGTTTTGTTTTGTTTTGTTTTGTTTTGTTTTTTAATGGTGAAGAAAATGTGTGAGCTTTCCTTTTTGTATTTCTCCTTTTGTTGTTGTTTTGGGGAGTTTCTTTGGGGGGTTTGTTTGTTTCTTTTTTATGTATTTATTTGTTCATCTGAAGACCTGATTTCTCACTTTTGCTGTATGAAGCCGCTGTTTTATCAGTCCATGATTCCTTTTTTCCATACTACAAATCCCTTGTTTTCTATAATATTTTTCTGGTCTTCCCCTACAGTAGTCATTCTTTACTCCTTCAACCATCTTATTGAAAAGTAGATCATCTGAAATCTACAATGTATTATTAGCAGAGATAGTATTTTTTTAAATCTACAAAAGTAGTACTTTAAATTTTAGAGGCTTTCCTCCTTCTTTCCTCCTTCTTTCAGAGTAACAGAAAATCTGGTTGACATCAGTTTTACTCAGCTAGGGAGAAAGTGAATCTTATCAAAATCATTAAGAGATTTTGATAAGATTAGAATTTTCATAAATCCATTTCAAAAGTGATGACTTGCAGTGTACTGAAGCAGCAGAAACTAAGTGTTGCTCTCTAGAGGAAATGAAATGTTTAGGTTGGAAGGACCTGTAAAAATACTGGACCAAATTTATGAAAACTAACCATGGGAAAATGATGATATATTAAAATCTTAAATAAATCCAAACCAGGAAATGAATCTGAGAAATTCTCCTGAATTCTGTGACCATTCATGTATCTATCACAAGCATTGATTTTGATTATTTGCAAAATTTCTTCCAATTCCAGTAGCCTTTACTTAAAGAAATGCTCCCATCTAGCAAAACTTATGTTCATACTGATTCATTATTGAAAGTGATGAAAATTGTGAGCTGATCTCTTTTAGAAATGCATTATATTAATGTTAAAAATAAAAATAAGACAAAAATGACAGTTAAGTTCCTCTACAACACAAAGGATTCTCAAAAGAGTTTATCTATCATCAAACACTCGTGAGAAAATCCTCCCGCGAATTTATAGGTGAACAGACAAAACACAACAGAAGCCCTAATAGGCTGAGGGTCTGCTTCTGTGGTATCACACTCGCCTAGGATGTGCAAGGCCCTGAGTTTGATCTCCAGCAGCACCAACAAAGGACTATATACCAAGACACCAACGTTTGTGCAGTAATATTAAATATTATGCAGTTTGCTTGATTTATGGTCTAGATGTCTAGTGACCAAAAAAAAAAAAAAATCATTAATGCTTCCTAAATCACTTTTAGTTAAAAAAATCACTATGGAAAATTTAAAGATGTAACTACCTATGTGAGTAATTCTTTGAAAATTACCTAAATGTTAAGACATGTGTTGTGTAAAAGGGTACCAAATGTTAATTTTATAGACCTCTAATGAAGTGGAAAATAACTGTTAATGTGCCTACATTATTTGTGACATTTATTTCCAAAATACTTTATGTGAACTTAGACTCTAAAACACTGAGACGTTTCACAGGAAATCTGAAGTTTCCACTTAATTGATATTTATTTTGTTAGAATTATATTTGTGTTCCTGCTTTAGAGTATAGTATTTGCTCAATTAAACTGCAGCTATTTCTTTGAGATAAAAACAATACCTGAATGATCCTAAGTAACCTGATTAAGGTGATGCTAGTACATCAATCACCAAGCAAGGTAATGAACACAAACATTTGCCACTATTATTCTACTTTTTTATCCTCATTCTGCTTTTAATCACTGAGCTGTTCCCTCTCACACATAAATACGGGAAGGGAAAGTTCAAAGTTTTTAGCATACATAACAATAAGTCATTATGAAAGTACTTTTTGATAATGGGTGATTTTGTAAAATAGAAGTATGCAGCAGGTGAAAAATATTTCATTTTATGATGGAAACTCAGAAAACATGCAAGAGACTCCATTGCCAATGTAAACCAAAAAGAATTAAATAGAAATCAAGTATGTTTTCTCTTTTCTCTTTCAAATAAAATTAAAATGTAAGCAACTATTAAATGAATTGAAAAAGGGAGGCACAGATCAGTGATACTCACGTGGTCCAGTCAGTAGTTGGCGACATCACTCAAGTCTTCACCCTGAGTACAAATGATGCTGGAAACATGTACCTTGGGAAAGACACACAGACAACGGGCAATGTTGTTCTGCCAGTTAGACTAAAGATTGGGAGATTAAACATATAAAAAAGAAAAGATTAATTAATGGCAGAATCTACCAGAAAAGGTATTAGTATCAAGAAACTAGTATCTGGCTTATATTCCTAGACAAGTGATATGGAAGGTTGGAAAAATGGGTAAGAATTGAAGAGATAAAGAGGAGCAAATTCTGAGTTGCTCACACCTGGTGTGGGTGACGGTGTTCAGTTAATTAAAGCAATGTCTTTCGTTCTGTAAAATTGTCATGACAGTGAATTGAATCAGCCTTCAGAAATGAAGAAAATCTGTCAATGAATATTTAATTTTTCTCTTGAAAAATGTGAAATCCTTCTGATGTACATTATTATGATTAAACCAATAGATAAGAACAAAAAAGGAACATCAAATTTCTGTTTGATGTTTGCTTTTAAAAATGCAAGGGTATGAACTACCAAATAATAGATTTACTGGCATAAAGACGTCTTTGTCTTCCATTATTAACCTAAAAATGTTAACTTAGGTCTTCATTTTATTTGATAATTGCCAGCAGTAGAGAGGACATAGTTATTTAAAAGTCAGGAAAGTGATGTGTTAAATCTGACATCCTTATGGAAAACTAGGAGTATTTTCACCTCTCTTTATGCTTCCTTTATCTTGTGTAAAAAGTTTTTAAATACGTTCCTGAATGATCTTTAAACAAAAACATAAGATGTGTTAAACAGTAGTATGAAATTGTTCTCATTCTTCCTTGATATAAGAATGAAAGTATGTATGCACCCCCGAACCGGCCGGGTGGCGCCAGCAGGAACCGCCTGTTCAGAGTTCAAAGTGAAGAGGGGTTTCATGTTTCCTGCCTGCTGTGCGCGGTACAGGGGACCACGGGCTTTGACCCCGGCACAGTGGTCTTCCTAGCGTTTTACTAAAGCTGGAACCCTGCTAAAGAGATTATCTATAGCCAGAGCCACCCTGGGCCATCACTGGACTTAGAATAAGCAAGAAGTGATGAGCTGTGGCCAGACTGCCGCCACACCAGTGGTCTCTCACATCGTTGCTAGGAGAACATGGGAATTTTGATAAACAGTGCAAGGTAAATATCAGAAATTCTCCACAGAGAGAACGTACGTAAAGAAAGAAGGTGTGATCAGTACAAGCTTTTGTCACATAAATGTGAAAAAGTTTCCTGGTATTCTCTTTATGATCAGGAGCTGGATACTGGGTACTGTGATATTTGTGTTGCGTGAGTTTATGTATTCGCCTCTGTCTTATCTCTGTTTCCTTGTGCTAAATTTATAACAAACAAGCCCTGTGGTTTGTTTTGTCTTAGTCCTGAAACATCAGACCAAATACACCAAAGTATTAAACATGCTGAAATAGGAGTCACGATATCTCACATGTAACCTTTCTCTACCACTGAGAAGAAGGTGGCAGGAGGGAAATCATTAAAACCTATATACTTCGATCTTCTTATGTATAAAGTGGGAGTCATAGCAGCTATATTCCTTACTACATCATAGATATTATGCAATAACATTTTTATGAAAGTGTGTTCTTAAAGTTAACATATTGTATAGACATTAACTTGATGAAAATAGGACTAAAACATGTATTTGATTTTTATTGTGTTTGTAGTACAGAATGGTATTGTTTGTTTTGGGAAATTGTACATGTGTATAACATACCTTGATCTTTTTTCTATCCCTTTTTACCCTCTCTTCCCTTTTCTCCCCTTTCCCCGATCTCCTCATCTATCTCCCAAAGACTACCTTCTGATTTCTTATCATTTTTCATTTATTTTACTAACATATTCATTAATACCATAGGCTTCTCATACAAGAAGAAACATGTAGAATTTAATCATCTCAGTCTGGTTTATTTTGCTTAACATGATGGATTTCAGTTCTACCTCTTTTCCTGCAGATGACATGATCTCCATCTTCTTTGTGGCTAAATAATTTTCCATTCCATATACATCCCACATTTCCATTCACTCATATGTTGATAGACATCTAGGATACTTCCACAGCTTAGGTACTGTGCATTGTACCACTATGAATATGGATATACAAGGATTGGTGGATTCAGTGTTTAGATACAGCTGCATCAAATGGTATTTCTACTTTTAGCTTTCTTAAAGGAATCTCCATATTGATTTCCATGCCATTTGTACTATTGTGCATTCCCATCAACAATACAAGAGGGTTTTTTTCTGCCATGTTTTTGCCAGTATTCATTTTTTGTTTTGTTTTGTTTTGTTTTGTATTTTTGATGATAGCCATTCTGGCTGAGATGGGACAGAATCACAATGTAATTTTGATTTCTCTGATGGCTAAAGATTTTTCTATATACTTCATGGCCATTTGTACTTCTTTTGTCTATTCAGTTAATTTGCCTGACTCTTAAGTGGGCTCTTCCTTTGGTGGTTTGAGTTTTTGAATTCTTTCTATATTCTAGATATTAATCCTCTTATGGAAAAGTACTGAGAGAATTTACCACATTCTGTAAATTGTCTTGTCACTTTGTTGTTTCTGTTGCTGTGCAGAAACTTTTTAATCTGATGTAATCCCATTTGTTGATTTTTGGGGTCTGCCGAGTCTCTGGCTCCAAATTTTGCTGTCTGCTGGTTGTCCCTTCTGTGTCCCTCCACCTGCAGTATGCGGCTGCCCCCTCTGGGTCTCTCTCTGGCTCACACACCCCGCACCCCCCAGGCCCTTGGGGCTTCTCCGAATGAATTATTTCAGGCTCCAGTCGCCGTGTCCTGGCAGCAGAACCACGTGGCCAGCCGCTACCGAGGGCAGTGCTCTCTAGGCTGGCCAAGCCATGGCTGCCCTATTGGTTTCCTACTCTGGAGAACTTGCACTCTGGAGAATTTTTCAGTGTTGTACTCTTGAAACCTGTGCTAAAAGTAGCTCCAGAGTCTAGTTGGTGTTTGCTTCTTGTTCCAACCTCCCTCTCTCTGGATTTCACTTGTTGATTATGTCCTTCAAACTACACTCCAACAATGCTCTCGCAGCCACCCCGCGCCCCCAGCCATGTGTGCGCTGCTCAGGCCGGCGCCCAGACTCAGCCGTGAGCTGCTGTCTCTCGTCTGTCATGACAGGTCTCCCTCAGGATTATAATTTTACTATCATAGATCAAAATGCCCCTCTCCGTGAAGCGGGAAGAATAGAAAAGTATTCTTCTTTTTTTCTTTTTATAATGCTTTTCATATGTTGGCATGATTATTTTTAGTTTTGAAAAACAAATCATACAAAATTTTAGAAGAGGACATTCTCAAATAATTTTAACTAGCCATAATTTAAACAAAGTTAATAGAAATCTTTCTATACATCTAAATCTTGTACTTTGGAATTAGGAAGTCAGTATTATTAATGGTAGGTTTCTGCAATAAATATGGATTTTAATATCAGAAATGTGACCTGACAACTCTAAACTATATAGTAGCATCCTATTTCCTCATAGGGGAATTTTATTTCCATTTATATGAAAAACAGGGTTTAATATAGTTTGGATTAGTGTTTTCCCAGTCTTAGAATCTCTAGGGCTAAGAGATCATGTAGGATAGTACTGTGTAGCACATTTTTTTTTTTTTATTTTGTAAAGAAATAAAACAAAATTTCGTAACAAGAGAATTACAGTATTTAATACATTGTATATCATTATCTTCAGTTACTCAGAGTACAAGACATAGACCAAAAAGATTCTTACAAAGAAGGATCAAACAGATAATAACACAAAACTTTCTCCTCAATCTGTTCCTACATGAAGCTATTAATATATTTATTGGGAAGCCATCATGTAAAATATACATATATACATAAACAATGATAACTATTTAAAACAAGTTGTGATTTAGAGATATACAATATGTCAAGAATAAGAGCTAACATTTTTGGTACTTCCTTGTGAGAGGTATCTTTCTAAATGCTTTATGTTTATTAATTCACATAATCTTCCTAGAAATGCTATGAGGTAATAGTTTGTGTTGCTATAACGAATTATCATAATATTGAAACGTACTTATTCTCTTGTAATTCTGGAAGTCAGAACTCTGAAGTGATTTTTATGGAGTGAAAATCAGGTGTTGGCAGAGTTTTTTCTCTCCAGCAGCTCCAGGAAAGAATCCCTTCCATGTCTCTTTTAATCTCCAGAGACAACCACCGTTTCTTGGCTTCTCCCCATATCCCCCTAAGATTTCCTTCCAGTCACACACCACAGGTTGTCCTTGTGCAACCCAGCCTCCCTCTGCTTCTTATTAAGGCCTTCGTGGTTGGACTAAGCCCCGCAAAGTAATCAAATACAACCTCATCTAGAGACCCTTCATCACATTTCAAAGTCCTTTCTATCATTTATTTAATTTACAAATTGGAGAGATTTTGTTCTCAACATTTTTGGAGACCCATTATTATGTTTATTACTGGTAATTATTAATATTATTGCTTTACAAATGAGAAAGCAGCAGTTAAGAAAGATAAAATAACTTTTCTAAGATCATACAGGTAGTGAGCTGCTAGAAACCAAATATAGTGAGTCTCACACTCTTAACCACTATGTCATTCTGATTTTACATTAACTGGCGCTCGGATTCCCAAGGACTTTGTATCACAATGTGAAGTCCAGTCTAAAATGGGCCAACCGCAAGCAGATGATCTAGTTGATTCTCCCTCAGCCCACATCAGTCTATGTGTCAATAATGTATACATCAATAAAACATCTTCCAAATATCTCCAGACTTCTTTGATGACACACATGTCTGTCTGACTCGGGTGTCCTTGACAGTGTGGAAAAATCAGGCCAGGTTTCCTGCAAAGCCAACAATCTATTTTTGTGTCCCCCTATTAGCAGAATTGCATGTTTTGTGTTGTCCACGGAGGCATTTTTCAGTTTTCTGTGTGATCCATCCGGGGCAGTTAGGATAAAAGTGCCTGGACCCACAGAACACCTACATCGTCAGAATCTCCCAAAGGGGCCTCCACAGGAGTGTTACAGCAAGTTATTTTTTCTCATTATTCGGATCCTCGCCAAATGTTGAAAGTCACTCTAGGATTGTGTGTTGATTCATAATCTAAAGTTCTTAATGCTATTTCTTAGGGAGCAGTTTCCAGAAACTTTTGGAGATAATTTCTGCTGCCACAAATGAGGTGATGCCATTGTCATCTAGTGGCTGAAGGCCAGGAAGTTGCTGAATACGCTACAAGGCATTGTGTAGGACTCAAGAAAATAGAAGTTACCTTGAAAAAAGAAAGAAAGAAAATGAATTTCTAAAAGAATGATAACATATCTTATCCTTTAACCTAAATCCAGTTTTCCTCTATCTAAATATGCTTTTTCACACCAGTAACTGCATACAGCTTTGGCTCAAGTGAAGAAAAAAGGGTAAAAAACAGGTAACAATTGAGAAACTTTAGACCCGTATCGGTCTGGAAGCCATTAAGCTTCCCATGTTAATATTTTAAGCACATTTTATTGTTACCATATATTCTACCGTCCCCTAAAAAGGACTCTAGGAAATTGTTGAACAGTTTGCACGTCTTTAATGTGGTTTACTGTCTCTATATAAATGGTTTCGGGTCTCTGGTATAGTAACGCACAGACTGAGAGTAATCACTTATAAACTCCTATGGCCACTAATTATTACCAGATTATCTGACCTTGGTTTATAGTCTTGAATCTAACCCTATAACTCGTGTGTTCATTGGAAATTAATTAAACTCTCCAATTTCAATTCCGTCATCTATGATATGAATGTTAATTTCATGAACTCAAATATTCTGTAGATTTTGTGTCCCTGACAAAAGGGAGATATATGTACGAAATCCCGTGTGACTTATGGAGTATCTCTTGATGAAGGACTTACAACACAAGCTACAATCTATTTAGCCAGTTATAAACATTTGCACCTTCCGCCTCTTTTCTTAAGAAACCTAAGAGGAAGGCAATATGTCTTTATTCTCAAAAGGCCTATTCATGCTCTTGCAGTCTGCAGGATGGGTGGAGACAAATGCAAACAGTGAAAAACCACATCTCCGTGTCACTGTCTGGGAGTAGGAAGAAGGAGTCACAATGACTTTACCTTCTTTTCTACATATCTCATTCTCTTAAATATTACATCCTGCCAGGTGTGGTGGCATAAACCTGTAATCATAGCACATGACAGGCTGAAACAAAAGGCTGATTTTTGAGACTCTGAGACCAGCTTGGGCTGCATAGTGAGTTCAGGCCCTGCCTGGACTACATAATGAGACCCTGTCTAAAAAATCAAAGGCAGGGGCGTGGGAGGAGAAAAAGCCTTAGTGATACTTCTTTTTAACAGCAGAAACTTTCAATAATCCTGGTATATATAAGGAAAGACCATTAAGTGTCTCACTGAACAAACATTGTCTTGTCATTTATTGAGAAATACAACAGAAAATAGAACAGAAAGAACCTATTCTTTCTGAGAACAGGCAGAATATATGTTGCATGTTCTCGTGGTGATAGACACAGACGCTCCTGACAGAAGCTAAGGATCAGCCCACACTCAGAATCTGTGGAAGTCTGAGAAAGGCCTTGGACTTAACAAAGAATGTCAATGAGATGGAATGGATCCATGTCTTTTCATTATTTATTAGTACATATTTGTGACACATAATGAACACATTCACAGTGAAGAATTGGTAATGTGTAGATCACATTGTAGCCACTTTTACTTCCTCTTCCTCTCCCCATTCCATTGTATAAATAATTTAAAGAGGAAAACGGCTGAGTCTATTTCTTCTATGTCATGAGAGTCTGGTGGCAGGAACAGATTTTTGTTGGGTTTTGGATACCCAAATATTACACATGAGGGAACTGAGGTTTGGTGGTGGTGAATTAAGAAAGGGTACACAGTTATTAAGTGTTAGACTGAAGGATAGAATTTAATTTTGTCTGACAGCAAATGAGGACCCTAATCAGTTGTGATGAGGGATGTAGTGGAAGGAAAGTTGATGATCTCAGTATCATTTTGTGAATCAAAAGAGATTTACGCTTAAAAATCTTCAAATTGCCTGTAATTATAAAAGCCATGGTAATTGAATAATATCATAGCTGTATTTTATTCTGGGTTCCAGAATAAAATTCTAGTTACATATTACTATATTCCATCAGTCAGGTTTAGTGATCCACTGTGGTTGAAATAAAAGAAATTTAAATAAAAGAAAATTAAATGAATAATTTGCAAAAAGTTTCGGGACCTTTTGTTTTTTGTTCATTGGGGTTTTTTTTGTTTTGTTTTGTTTGTTTTTGGTTTTGGTTTTGGTTTTTTTTGAGGCAGGCTCTCGCTATATAGTTCAGGCTGGCCTTGTGGCCTTGAGCTCACTATGTGATCCAGGCTAGCTTTGAACTCATGGCAATCCTCCTGCCTCAGCCTCTTGAGTGCTGAGATTATAGGCGTGTGCCAACAAGCCTGGCTGAAGACCCATTTTAAAAATTACATATACATTTTCATTGATTCTCACATGAACCCTGCAAGAAAGTATTACTGATTGATAAGAGGTAACTAACGTTTTCTCTGAAATTTCACAAATAGTATCATAATTAAAACCCAAAACTAGATGTGTATAGGTTGTAGAAGGTGAAAGCAAATAGTTTTTGATTTTGAATTTAAAATTTTTGATTATTTAGTGATAATTGCCATTATCTGTTGGAAGGAACAAAAATAGTTGAATTTTCTTATTCAAAATTTACAAAAGTAAATGAATGTTTGAGAATATCAAATACAAGAACAGGAATTATTGTAAGATTATAATATTTATACTTCTAAAATTACTAAAGCTTATCCCAGCATTAAAACTTATGAGATACAGATGTTACACCTCTTTACTGACTAGAGTAATTAACTGATAATCAAGTAGTTTTTTTCCTTGACAGAGTGGGTTAAACAATAATAAAAGTGGTAAAATGTACTGAATTGAATCCAAGCAACCCATTCAGTTAACATCCCTAAGGATTCTTCACTAGAGAGGACCTTATTTTGACATCTGATACTAAATCATTTTATTTTTACTCATAGCATTTTTTTTTTGCTTTAATGAAAGTCTTAATACATTACTATTATGACCCTGGGGCTTTATTCTTCTATGCTTACAGAAAACCTAGGTACATGCAATACCTTAAAAAACAAAACAAAACAAAACAAAAAACTGTCAGCAGCTGCAATTCATCCTTTGCAAAAAGGATACAAAAGGATAAATGTGCTAAAACTTGAGTATCACATGTCCTCATTAAAATAAACATTGTCTCTAAATACTGGTTGTTATTATTTAATAGTTTCAATATGTTCAAAATAAAACATCTATTGAAAACAAGTAATTTGTATTGAAAATGTCATCCCATTCTCCCCACCACACATAAGTCCTTTTTGTGTTTTTGTTTTCATTTCAATACCATGTAACCGTCTTTATTAAGACGGTTGATGTATCATCAAAATGTGTGTTCAGAGGATGGAATGTGACACACTCAAGGGGTGAAGAGGAAAGGATATGTTTCCAAGAATGACCATTATCTTATTTACACAGTATTCCCCAGACATATCCATCTACATGCAAATCTCAATTGCTCTGTCTCCAGAGACATTTCTTTTATATATTGAAATATCTAGCGTGCATATTTCTCAGTACTCTGTTTGCAGTTCAAGACAACCTCAACGTTACCCATTTTAGAAATACAAGCTTGTTTACTGTTTCCCACCCCAGACTCAGTTAAGCATTTCTTGCTGATAATTTCATAATATCCAGTGTTACCTGTGCAAGAAGAGTTATACGACATTATAAATATTTTTAAACTTTTTGAGTTGAAATTAAAATCCTTCTAAAATGAAAAAATCCTTAAGTTTTTTTTTTTTAATTTTTACTTTAGTTAACATTTTTTAAAGGCTTGCAATTTTAAAATTGACATTTTTATGCCTCCAAAGTTTTTGTATTTCCCATGTATCTGATTCTTAATTATGTAGGCAATGCACACAAGCAATATGTGTGCACACAAACATATGTGTGTTTGTGCTTGTATAAAACCATGTATTAAATAGGCTTTCTTCCATCTTGGGTATTTCTTATTCATTCTTATTGAATTAGGAAACCTAGAATATGCTTTTTCTTTAAATAAACATGATGGAAGTATTTAAAGTATGTTTGAAACTTACTTTTAATATATTAAATAAGTGTTAAAAATGCACCATGACTGCCCATAAACATTGAATATTCACCTAGATGAAAATTATATGAATTATTTTGTGCTAATGAGTAAATTTATTTGGTAGGATTAGAAGTGCAGGAAATTGACATTCACTGTAAAACTAATGATACGGAAAAAATTTCTCTGTTAATCTAATGTGTCTTTAATCTCACCTCAGATATTGAGATTCGTGTTTTATTAAGTGCAACTTGATCAAGTTTCTGTATGCACATATCAGTGCTGCCCATCAATAATTGAAAGTTTTGCTACCCACACTGTTATCAGGAATTTAATGTGAACATGAAAATGGAGAAAATGAATCAGAGCGCTGATATCTATTTCTAGAGGGTTTAGATGGAAGGCTATGCTAATGGCAAAAAAATTCTACTGGTTTATAAAAATGGTTGGTATTTCAGAAATACTCCAGTAAATTAAGGGTCCATCATGCTGTTTCAAGCTGTTAGGCCTGTTGAATGTCTTTGAAAGAGACTACAGTCATCTTTTGGTATCTGTATATTTTCCCAAATAATCTTCTTATACTTCTTCTTGTGCTTCAAAGGTTAATACTATAATGAGAATTTGTAGAAGAAATAAACTGGAATAACTCAGGTACATAACGTACACCACTATAAATGTGCATGTGTGTGAATATACATGTATATATACATATGCATGTAGGGCAGAGACACAAGTATACGGGAATAGGCATATCTGAAAATGTAGAATCATGTGTAAAATATTGCAACTGAAGATACTTTTTTCAGACATCCATTTGCAATTACCTATGTTTAAAGATTTTTTTTTACTGAAATAGAGCCATCCATTAAGATTATGCTGTATAATTTTTGTAGTATTTCATTCTTCTATGCTCCAAAATCCCCAAGAAACATGTGTGTCTGTGCTTTGCAGGAGACATTTTGATGATTCTCAAATCATCCAGCCTCTGAGAAGAGTCTCAATATTTGCGGGAATGGGGGAAAGAAAGATGGCGAGCCAGTGAGCTCTGCGGGTTGAGACGGGTTGGAGGTGTGGTCATGAGAGCAAGTTACAGGGCAGAGGATGCAAGAAGCACAGTGGGACTACCTCAGCCAAGACGATGAGAAATTAGCATAGTGGGCAGGGGGATCAGAATAGAGAATCCTGCAAATGACCTTTATTTTTACAACTGTTCAAGGGAAATCTAAACCATTTATAATGTTTCTTGCTATGACAGGAAAGCCTTCTTAAATTAGTTTTAATCTAAGAAATGTTTCCTTATGCAGACCTATGTGCTCAGATAAATTGGAGAATAAAAACCGATTTATTTTAATACTTCAAGTTTTTTTCTCTTAATATTGTTTCCATGTACCCACTTCATCTTCAGGCAGCAAAAGTAATAGTAGTTTTTTGTTGTTTTTTTTTTTTTTCTTGTGAGGGAATACGACATCCAAAGGATGAAAATGAAGACACCTTCCCTAAGCCCTTAGGAAATACTGTTACGATGAACAAAGTTGAACACTGGACTACAGGCCCATCCTGAACTAAAAAATGACAAACAGTGATCTTATATCCAAGTTTGTGTTGTTATTTGTTTTCCAACATAATTAAATAGTGACAACTCGCACTCCCCACAATGTCCCGGTTCATATAATAAAAAACATTTCTTTTCTCCTTTAAATCCATTAAATCCATTAAATGTCTGACTCTGAAATTTGATGAGATTTTGTTGGAGCATATGTGCAAGGAGAAGAAGGGGATATATCTGAATGAAAACAAGGTGCTTTATGAAATTGACAATGCCTTTCCATGAATCTTTTCCTGATATTATAAATCTGATTATGTGTCCCCCAAATACATATGAAGCCTTAACAAACAACATGACTATATTTGGAAATAGTGCGTGTAAGAAGAGAAAAATCATTAAGTGATTTTGGTGCGGAACTAGTAGGTGTATGATTGTATGAGAAGAGGAGGAGCAACCAGAGCTCACCTTCTCTCATTTGCAGAGAAAATACAAAGAGGAGTACAAAGAGAGACGACATAGCAAGGGAGTATCCACGTACAACCTAGAAATAGAGATTTCATCAGAAATCTACCCTGTAGTCACCTTTGAAATTCCAAAATCCAGACACTGAGAAAAAAAGAATTCTTACTTAATCCATGCAGTCGTTGAATGTTTTGCTACGGCAGGTAGAGTCAATGCCCCGGTGAGTGTGTGTGTGTGTGTGTGTGTGTGTGTGTGTGTGTGTGTGTGTATATATATATATATATATATATATATATATATATATGTATTACCCTAATAAGTGTATAGACGTTCAGCTGTTGTCCTGGGTACTTTCAGTTGTAAGTAATTGGAAGGAAGAAGGGCTTTTCTATTTTTTCACTCCATCTGCCTAAGTGTTTTAGGATTCTCTGGTTCTCTAATTATGGAGCTAGGTCCTCAACTCTGGATAAGAGGATGAGCGCCGCATCGTCCCTAGGCTTCTAAAACGCCATATGGGATGTGTGTATTCTTGGATGACTGAACCACTTCAGACTTCCCCATGCCCCACTTGCGGTTTGACTGGTGTGTGATAACTGGATGGGCTCGACACAAATTCTCTTTAAATTGTATGAGGGAAATACAAGGAAGCTTTTAATATGAGTTGTAAAAATACAGAGAAGGGCTTGAAAGAAGAAGGTTTAATCAGAATTATTCACAATGTTTTGGCCCAAATTTAAGAGGAAGATAATTTTGATGCCTAAATTCAGGGTGGATGTTCCTCTTGTTTGTGCTAATGTACCTATTTCTACTCATGTTTTTCCTGGGGTTGGAAAGCCTTTTTGATGGAAAACATCATTTCTTATATGTTGTATTTGTGCTTAAATAAAAAGAGAATATTAAATTCAGTTCCCTTCGAGTTACATTAGATCTACTTTCCATCAAGTTCATTATTAAGGCATATTTACCAAGATAGTAAGAACCTAACCTAGGTACTCATCTTACATGTAATGTACACATCTGGGATACACGGGCAGGGAGAGGCACGAGTCCTGTGCGGCGTGTACTCAGTCACTCCATTGCCTTGGGCTGGGCCTGCTGCTGGCTCATTATTAGAGCTGCAGATCATTCATCCTAAGCATTGTTTACATCTTGGTGCTGATGATGAAAAATTATATTTATCATATTCAGGAGAATCTGAAGGACAACTTGGAATTAAATACATGAATATTTCTGCAATAAAACATGCATATTCAATTCATGTATGATAATGATTATGAAAAAGATCAGTTCAAGTCAAGGTTTCTTTTTTTTTTTTTTTGCTCTGAAGGAGCTTAAGTCAGCCTGAACCTGTACTCAAATGTGTTGCAAGAGGTTTCCATATTCCAGAGAGTTTTGGGTTTCAGAATTTGGTAATGGAATAAATACCTGCAATACCATCAAAACCCAGATATATGGTGAAGAAATTTAGACATAGGAAATAAATTAATATTCTCAGGCTGCCATAGTGGTTACCTGAGGAAGGCCTGACTCAACCCCCAGCAGGGCAGATTCATGAAGCTGCCTCACTGAAAGTAGTAAGAAAGCAAAAGAATGTTGACGATCTTTGAGAAAAGGTTGTTGGAGAAAGTGGCATATCAGTACTACTGTGTTGAACTTTTACACGTACTGTATGTTGGTAGCTCTATGCTTCTTACCATGTAAACTCAGCACATTTATCAAGTACCTAAAAGAAAGAGATTCGAACATGACCTTTGGTGAGTTTTACTGGCATAATTGGAAATAGGACTAGAGATTAGGGATGGGGGAGAACATTGATTAATTATTAACATCATGGTTGGAAATTCAGACACTATCTTGGAATTAAGAAAATGGTTGAATAATGAAATCATATGGTCAGAGTTACTGGAGGTTAATAAGATAACAACACATGGATGTGGAGAAAGACAGGGACTAATTGAAATGCCCTTATATATGACTTTCATAACAAAAGGAAATAATCACATGCAGTCCCATCAAACTTTGGCAAGTAGGTCACTGAATAAATTCACATGAACTCTTGCTCCTACTCTTCTTTTATCAAATCAAATTTATATAGATCTGTGAGTATTACAACATGGTGAGGCCCTGTCTTCATGAAGATAGGGTATAACCCGTGGAGGAGATTGTGATGCAAACATTGCATACACTTCTTGAAATTTGTTCAAAGTAATCTACGAAAGATTTTTAATAGAATATCAGTCAACATGATATTTGATTAATACTTTGTTCAGTTTAAAGATTCAGTATTAAACAGTTTAGGAATGGCATTTTAAACTTGAGACACATTGTTACCTCTCTGTCTTCCAAGTTGTAATCACATGGCACAAACACAACCAATTGGATTGACAGTCTTATCTAAAGACATCACTCATTAGGACACACAATGTCAACGTTAACTAACGCCCTTATGCAATGCCCTTATGAGGAAAGAAGCAATCAGAAAATAATACGAGTTAAATAGAAAATGTCATTTCACAATGTTTTGAACTAAATCAAGATCGAGTACAAAAAGGGAATCAGGCGACATAAAAGTGCCAGATCTATAATGAAATTTCAAAACTGTGCAGGGAGTAAATAAAAACATGTTAACTGCAGATTATAAGTTACTATTGCTTTTATTATTAGTATATGAGAGAATTAACTATAGCACCACTCAAATAACTCCAGGATAATCGAAGTTCTGTCAAGCTCCCTATTATGAAACCCATACATTTATACTTTGCTATATAAGACTTAGAGCTGAAAATTAGGGTACAGTTGGAGGGCAACAAATGTCAGTCTCTAAACAGGTACCTTAGATAAAAATAGGCACATTCTGTACATGTGTGGCTGTGTGTAATTTTCTGTGTATGTTTGTGTATTGCTACATGCACATATACATTTTCTATATGTATATACACATATAGAAAACAAACTTGTATTTAAGTTACACACACACATATAGTGTTAGTAAGTTTTTTTTGTTGTCCTGATGCTGTAAAAATACCTTAGAATAACAACTTTAAAGAAAAACAATTATTTTGGTTCCTAGCTTCAGAGGTTTCAGTCCATTATCAGCTGGCAGTATTGCCGCTGGGCCCATAGTGAGGTAGAACATCATGCCAGCAAGGCTGGCAGACCAAAGCTGCTCACCTCATGGGGGCCAGGAAGCAGACAGAGAGTCTGACCTGGATCTGATGGGCCCCTTCTACTTGTATTCCATCTGGGTCCCCAGCACAGTGGATGGTGCCACCCAAATTCAGTCTGGGTCTCTCCCCTCCGTTTGCTGCCCCATGTGCCAATTGTCTCCGGAAATACATTCACAAACACTTACAGAAGTGTGCTTTACTAGTTTTCTAAACTTTTCTCATTCCCATTAAGTCGAAAACCAAGATTAATCATCCCACTACTTAAATAAGAAGCAATTATTTTAGTATGATTTTTTCAAAAATTAATTTTATATGAAAACTTCAAGTTTAGTCTATTAATCAGGAGCTAACCATATATCTATGAGCTACCCACTGTATCTTTTTTCACCAAAAGCTTTCTTTTTAGTGACATTACTTCCTTTGAAAATCAAGTTAATTTGTAGACATATATCTCATATGCTTTATAGCCATCTTCTGTTACAAGTTTACATTGAATTTTTACTTGTGTTTTACTCTTACAACAACTATGAATTTTTTTCACTTTCAAAATTCAATCTAAATGTTATTTATTATTTTAAAGATATTTTCAATTTGCTAATCAGTCACAAATATTCATTACTTGACAGACCTCAAACTGAAATATCAATCTGTAATGTTTGTACATAATCCATTTAAATGTTTTTTTCCTCAAACTCAATTTAATCTGTATGTTTTTACTTTTCATTATTCTTTATTTTACTGAGGTAAGTAGAAAGAAATTGTCTAGCTATTAGAATACAAGCCTTATTAATAAAATTAATAAGGACAAAATAAGAGTAAGAAAAAGAAAAACAATATGCTGAGTCTTTTGCCTATATATTTCTATATTTATTTTATGTCCCCAACTTTACTAGAGGGATATTGGAAAAACGAAGAGAATTTTCTACATAGCATTCTTAAAGAAATCATGTGTTTTGCAAAGTTAAGCTATTTGATTATGTTGAAATTCAAGCACTAGCTAAATATAATTCCCAGATGAGCATATTTATGCATATAATCCATTATTAACTTCTGTGAAATATTAAATACAAACCATTTCCAGGCAGCCTGGCATGAATTAAAAATATGAATGCCACCATAGTATTGATTATTGTTCTACATGGTTACACTTTAATATGCATGGTAATGCAAAATAAATATGCCAAGAATGAATAACAATCCTCTGAAAAGGTTAAGATACATACTGTACACATTCATGTACTATGTACCCTCTTAAATGAATGAGATCGTAAATATAGTTCTTTAGCATAATATATTTAAAATTATTAGGTGTTTCCTCTGTGGAATATTTTCAGCCTTTTACATATGTTGGAATAATTATAAGAATTCTATAATATAGAATATACCTACTGTTATTAATAAAAAGTCCCTACTATAACATTATTAATTATGTGAGCATTTAGCACATGTCATTTTTCATTTTCACAGAGAGATATTGTCTGCTAAACAGACTCAATAATTTCAGTCAAGATATTCTTGTTTTAAACCCACCAATATGCAAACTATGGTGCCACATAAAGAAAGCAAGCAGGAGTAATATAATTTAAAAGCCTGATGGCCTCAAAGACAGGATTCACATTAGCAGAATGTCCACCATTCAAGGCTTCTTCTTCAAGGCTTTGTGATGATTTGGATATTTTAATACCCTGCTACTAAAAGTTTCACTTTTGTCAAAAAAAAAAGTTTACATGATGTATGTGTGTGTGAATTCATACATGACATGAAAAATCATTCTATCACTTTCAGTAGAAGAATAGATGGAACTATATTAATCTATTAGAGAACATTGAATCAATCAGATTCATTATCAGAATTTGTTTTAATTTGCATAAATGTATTAGGGAAAACAAGGAGCCAGTATTCAGAGTCCAAACTTAGAGTTACAGTGATAAAGAACTATTACTGAGGAAGAATCATTTCCATACACAATTGCTGTTATTTCTAGTCAGAAAGCCATCACTATCTCCAAGCCACCTCACAGCGCATTTCCTGGTAACAAATGCAGTGACAGAGATCTCCATGAATGTTACTGTTGCAGTGAGAGCCCCTAAAATGAGGTCCTCAAAAATAATATGAGTGCATTATAATGAAGAATTGCACATGAAGTTACAATTTAAAACACCCGTGACCTTAAAGCAAAAATAAACTGTGATGAATTCACTTACTATTTTCCTTTTAAACAGCTTTTTCTAAAGTTTTACAGATGTTTAGGGAAAGTAGTCTACAAAAAGATTAAGAACATAATGAAACTAATTTCTTAGAAACTTGAAGAAAACAAAATGAAGAATTTCAGAACTATAATTGAATTCCCACTATTGATCCATGATAATCCTTTTCACTGCTATTCATTCTTTTGTAACTTGTTTAGTCAGTGCCCCGTAACATTGTGGTGCTTACGAGCCACCATGCATTCACTTATATTTCTACGAGTCAGGAACCATTGTTTCTTCACATTTCCTTTTGTCTGTCTTTTTATTTTTCCTTATATTTACCTGTGTATTCATTGGTTAGAAGTGCTCTGCTTAGTTTTGAAATGATCCAGAGAAAGATTAACTTTGACAATCAAGCACCTCTCCAATATCTTCAACACATTTCTTCCAGCTTTATACATATAGGAATAAACTATACAGGTCAACCTTGCTGTCCAGTAATTTCCTGAATAAAATTGACAGGAGATAGTGAATGTCTCATGTCAAAGATTCAAGTATAATAAATAGAAGAGAGGTAGGAACAGAGACGGTACATAATTCACAGCAACATAAGCTGCACACATGTGGTCATTCCTCTACCCCAAGTTCCATACTAATTTAGTCTCAATATACTCCCATGACCATGCTCCGTGACCACTGGTCACCTGAAGTGAGCGATGTGCCACTTGGATGGGTTGATTCTCAACTGGACAAGTTGTTAAATATCTTCATTCTCCCCCATCCAGAGCTGGGTGATCTTGGAAAAACTAATCTCCAGGCCTCAGCTGTTCAATTCTGAAATACATTTGAACTGTAATACTTGACAAAGTAACTGTCATTTAAAATTTAGCTTTATGCACAATGAATAGGAGTCAACATGCAGAATGAGAAGTCCAGTGAGAAGTCGCCAGAGTATTGCAATGTAAGTGTTGTTTTAGAAAGACACAAGATCAACAATTAAAATATAAATTGAAAGAAAATACTACCGGACTTATAAAGATGATGTTCTCAATTAGACAACTTGGGCCCACAAGGGGCTGGGAAATATTTGGCTTAATAAAATCAAAGTCAGCGAACATAAGGACTAATGGTGAATATGCTCTTCCTCTTAAAAGCTTACCCAGCAACTTCAACTTTCTTGAACAGAGCTGCAGAGTCAGAAATTTTAAAAATATTAAGTCTACATTTTGTGAGTTATTAGTTTTGCTTTAATAAAAGGGTAGAAATTGATTCCAACTGCCTTATTTGATATAGTGCATATAAAATAACTAATTAATATGAATACACTAGGAAAACATCAGTAAGGCATCATTTGTCATCATACACTAATTCTTTGGTTCGTAAATACATGGTTTCTAGACTCTACTGTACCACAGGCATTGTGTCACTTCTTGGGGAAATAAGCTACTGTACTGGTGCTCACATAGTCTTCTCAAGCTCTGCTTCTGTTGGGAAAATCTAACGTAGAACAGTATTTGTATATGTGCAGGTGTGTATGTGTGGATGCCAATATTCATGTACACAATGTGTATGTGTTAATGTGTCGAGGACCAAGGTAGACTTGAGATGTAGTGCAATCTGACCATCCCGAACACCCATAAAAGGTATGAAGACGATAGAGTCATGAATTCTCCCAATAGCAATTTCTAGAATGACTAGGTGAAACAAAATACAGAAAGAATGGTATGCGAACGTTACCTGGTGACTGACATTAGCAAACCTTAAAAAGCTTTCTATGTCTCATGAAAAAGTTTATAGTTGCTCATGAAAGGGACTAGAAACACATCAAGACAGTTTTCCAATCAAAGAGATCAGTTGACTTCTTTTGCATATTCTTTTGCGGGGGATGCTGGAGATCGAACTCAGGGCCTTGTGCTTGCTGGGCAAGCACTCTACCACTGAACTAAATCCCCAGCCCTTTTGTTTTGCATATTCTTATAAAACAACACAGCAGACCAAATAGGGTAAAAGGAACATGCTACGTAAGCAGAATGTGGATAGCACAGTTAATAAACTTCTTTAAGGTTCATTTATTTTATTTTGATTGGCACAGACTGGTTACCAGAGGGAGAAAAAACTGAACTTGTCCTCTTTCTTTTTCCTTTCTGTCTTGCTACAAGGACACTACCTACCCGCCTCCCCAGCTCCATGATATTAGGTTAACAGCAACTGCACGCATCCATGTGCTAAGGTTAAGAAACTAGGGGTCATCTTTGATGTCTCTCTTCCTTTCATACCCTGTGTATGATTTCCAAACAAATTTTCTTGTTTCTACCTTCAAAATAAAATCAGAATTTAATCATTTCTTGCCACATGCACTGAGTCACCCTGTTGCAACCTTCCAGTTTCCCTGTCTGTATACAGAAATTGCCTTTTGACAAGGTCCCTAGCTGGTACCCAGGCCTTCAGACACTCATCAACAAAATCACTGAAATTAACATTTAAATCAAAAACTCAGCAACATCATATTAAATCAAGTTTGTTTTTTATAAAACCAGACCACTTCCTGTCTTCAATTTTACTGTCCTTTACCTCAAGTTTTCTTAATCTGTACAGCGTTTTTATTCCCTTAGCATCTTATATATAGTTTCAAAGTATTGTTATAAATTCCTGTGCTCTAAGGTCATTCTCTACTTTACTCAGGAAAAGCCAAAATACTTGTGATGAGCTACAAGACTGCCTGTTTCTTTATCTTTATTCCTGATCTTCTCTCTACTTAATTCTATTTACATGAGCCTCCTTGCTCCAATCTTAAGTCTTCCAAGATCATTTTCGTCTGCAGCAATATCCTATTAGCTAAGACTTAAACAGTCTTCAATTCTTTCTTCAAGTATCAAGAAATATTTTTCAGTAAGTATATTTGATTAGTGATTAAACTATGGAAAATCATACCAATTTTTAAAAATAACTCCCAGTATTATGTTCCCTTTGGAATTGTTTCATAATTACGCTTTCATGCTATTTAAAAAAAAAAAAAAATCCGTTGAGAATGACATGGTTTTTCTTATAAGTCTACTACATTTTCAATCACTCTTTGATAGATTTTTGACTAACTATTATCATTATTTTAAGCAAGTGTATATAATAGGATATAAACAATCTCAGGAGAGATTAAAATAGCAATTACTTCCAATTTTAAACAAAGAATTATCTCTTTCTTCTTAAAAGAAAGCTATACATTTTCAGTCCCCTTCACATTTGCAGAAGTTCTATCTCCATATTTGTTGTTATTTATCTTTCATTATGCTCTTTATTTATATTTTGGAATTCTCATATAAGAGAAACTATGTGACATTTAAGCTTGTGTGTCTGATTTCACTGATTTTCACTTAACATTATGATCTCAGAAGGGAGGAGGAGGCAGGGGAAGATAATGAAAAACAATTAAGATGTGTTATGTGCAGATACCAAATCACCATGAGGAAAGTAATCATTATATACTGCAAACAAATACTAATACAAAAGGAAAGTTTAGAAAAATAAGTAACTATCTAAATTAAAACTACACGTTATATTTTTGGATTAAAATAAGTGTATATTCTATATCTTTCTTGAGGGAACATTAAAAACGACACCCACATTTCGTATTTACAGACTTTCCAGGACATATATTGACTTATGTATATATAAAGCCAAAAATTGTGCTCTACTCACTGTTTCTGAAAACTTTCATAGGCATAATCAAAGCTCACTCTTTCCCCAACTAGTCATGGTTATCATTTTCTTTATGATAAATCACATTAAGACAATACACACCAAGATTTTGAATTCGATTTAGTAATGGATTAACACGTATTGGTCAAACCTAACACTGCACTTGCATTCAATTAGGTATATTCCAATAACCATGAACTTGGCCTGTATGACTCAAAGTAAAAGCAAGTTAAAAACTTGCTTTTACTTTGCTAGGTCTGTGCCTTCTCACTGGTACGGATGAACAGAAATGTACTGGTATATGGTTTTGTGAAACAGTGTCCATCAATGCAGTAACTTTCAGGTACTTCTTGTGAAACCTTGTCCATTTTCTTAAATACAATTAGAAAAATTCAGGCTTTACATCTTTACAAGATCCTCCAAGGCAATATGCAAAGAGGAAAGGAAGTCCTAATCCTACCTGGTGGCTCAGTGCTATCATCAGTTGCTGGAATCTCACCTTGCAATCTGCAGCACAATAATTATCCGTAGTCCTCCCGTGCATCGCTGAGCTGGCTTCCTGCCAGTGTGCATTGCTAGCGTGCCAGGCTGTGCACCAGCTCCTTTCTCTACAGCCACCATCTCTTCATCGGACATAAAGCATTATTGGCCTGGTAATATCCCCCAGCTCTCTCCTTCTACACACACACACACACACACACACATGCTTTTCAGTTATAAAGATGTACATAAGCATAAATTTCTAGAAACCAGGAAAGAACACGTCACTGTTCACACTACCTATATCATATTGCTTGTAGGTTATGCTTTTTTTTTTTAATTACAACTCACCAGAGAACATGGGAAACCCTTAATTCTAATATCTGATCCTAATTCAGATATCTACTTAGTTCCAAAAAAACTCCTTCAACAGATCTGGCACTTAAATTTTCTTGAACAATATCATGACATTCTAAAGATATTCTTAGGGTGAGATTTTTAATCCTTTAGTGAGGCAGTAAGCAAAAACCTCAGTGTACCATGTAAAAATGAATTAATTTTAGCATGGCCTTTTGAGTCTATTTTAAATATTACATCCATTTTTAAATGGGCTGCTGAGCTGATGAGAAAATAAGAAATGGCCTCCCAGGCAGTTAGTGATAGAACCAAGAATAAACCTCAGCAGTCTTGGTTAAAAAATATGTTTCTGCATCTCAAAATAATTTTAAATTTTAATGTGAAAAAATTGTTTTGAAGACTTTGAATCAAATGTGCAAATTAGTTTTTGGAGTTGTTATGAATTCATATTTTAGTTAAAGTTAAAATAAAATTTTAGAAGATAAACTATTATATGGCTTATTTTTTTCTGTATTCCCACTATTGCACCATTACATCTGTGATGATTCTGGGGAGATAATGCAGAAATACTCTGAGCAGTAGAAAGAGAAGAAAAACAGCCCAATTTCCATACAATCCCCATAGACTATTGACGCGGCTTGCTGACCCCCTAGCCACCTCCATCCCCAAATCCCCTGCTAATAATCCTTTTTTATGAACAAGTGTCTATTTAATTAAACAATAATTGCACCTATTTATGGGGTAGAACAAGATTGTTACATTGTGAAATGATTAAATCCAATGACCAGGGTCTGGTGTTCTATTACGCAGCAATAGTGACAAAGTTAGTAATAGTGTATTATCATACATTAATGTATCTTTCTGTTGTCTACATTTTCCCCTCCATATGGTACTGAGAACTGTGTGAATTAATTTTTTTTACTTATTACTTAGTCATTACCTCTTTTCATACATTGAAATTAATTACGTGCAGAAATAAAACTTATCTGCCTCCTTCATTATTAAATCTCCATTATCGCCAATTCCTGAAACATAATAGTTAATCAAAAAATAGTTACTAAATGAGGGAATAAATGGATGAATCTTGTAATTCTAAAATAATCTTAGACAAGATACTAAATGTAACCCCCTTTATATATATGATACTGAGTCAGAGGATAATTGAATTATTTAAAGATACTAAAGTACTTTACACCCAGGTTTGTATTGAAATGCAGACCACTTAACTCACTCTAGCTCTTATTGCCTTTGTACCACACTCCACAGCCTCTCCCGTGATAGCTAGACTTGCAGAAGTTCACTTGAAAATGAGATACGATTCTATACATTCTTCTATGCAACCTATGACTGCAGTATTTTTGATGCCGTCTTCTAAGATTGTTTCAGTTTTTCTTTAATGGTGTATATTCTTGTATCCTCATACTGTGACTTGCAAACACTCTCACATTTTTAATGTCATTTGATGTCTGCACATTTTTGCACTTCATTTATCCCCATTAAAATGATAGCTGATGGCTTCATCTCATGCTTCCAGGATACTGAGATAACTCTAAATCTTGGTTCTGTCATCTATGATATTAACTAGTAATTTTAGATTTGTTTTAAATACATCTTCAACTGAAACGATGTTATCATTAAAGACAGAAAACCATAGTCTCAAGAGCTAAATTCCACCCACATAAGCTTTGTCATTCGCCTGTATAAACGTTTTAAATGCCCAGGAAAGTGTATTAGTTTACTGAGATTAAAATAACCAAGAATAGATAATTTGGTGGCTTATAACAAAAATTTATTTTTTCATGGAGTCTAGAAATCTAAAATACTGAAAGGTTGTGAGAGTGTTGCCTGTGACTGTTCATCCTGATGTCCCAAATTCACTGGATTAAGAAACACCCAACAGATCAGTAATGCAAGCTGGTGGGTGTGTCTAGTGGGTCACACAGTGTGGTCTTCAGTACGGTCATGGTTTAGATCTCGTGTGTCTGCTCAAAGTCTCAAGTATTCAGAGGTAGTGCTTCTGGAAGGTGATTGGATCATGGAGGTGCTATACTCTCCAGCAGATGACTCTACTGACGATTTCTTAGGAGGATGTGTTAGTAGAAGGTTCGTCATGTTTGTTAGATTGCTGCTGTTCTGAGTGTTCTAAGTGTCATCCCAGCATAGCTTTTAATTGGATAGTTGGATGACATAGAAATAAATAATAATCGAAAGGCCTTAAAGGCAGATTTCTTTAATAGTTTAATTTTAGTTTGATGCCTGAAGAAAATGAGATCCTTCTATACAGGAATTCTGCAGCCTGACAGTTCATGTCACACACAGTAAATGACTTGTACATTTTGTGCACCAGCACAATACAAAAGAAGATCATTTAAAATCATCGTCTCATGGTGGTTACTCTGTATAGATATGAGTAAACCTTTGTTCAGAAAAAAAAAACCACTCTCTGCAGAAATAATGAGAAAGAAAATGCTCTGCCATATTTATGAACACTTAAAAGAAACACTTTGCAATTTAAAAACTGTCATCATAGGAAAAGTGCCAGATATAGGGATTACAGATAACTTGATTCTTTTTATTATTATTTTCAATATATTGATTTGATATCCAAAAATAAATTACTATTATTTAAAACACAAGTGGTGCTTCTTTTATAGTACCCCTCTGTGTAACCAATAGCTGCACAGGTTCCGATTTTAATTCTTTGCTGCTGCTCACTTACATAGACAAAGTTTTTATGTTTTCCAATTCAGATATTCACTTTGTTTCATTCATTAACATTTTGCCATTAAAATATTGGATTTCTTTTAGGGAAACTGAGTTGAACTTCCAATATCATGTTAACTTTAAGCATTTGTATTTATAAACAAACTCTAAGCATTTAGTACTCTGGAGAGGGTCTCTGTGTACCACGGTACAATATTCATTTCACAAACACATGAGGTTTTCCTTTTCCACTTCTACAAAGTTATTTTCTGGTGAGATATTTTCTGACGATGGAAGAAAGAATTACAGCATCAGATTCACTATCCATATTAACACTAGAATATATATTACATGGACATTATTTGACCTCACAAGTGATCACTGGTTTGTTCTTTTATTTATCTCTGGGAAATTCTTACATTGAATTTGATCCAGGTGCTTCCTTGTGACTAAAAGTTCATTTAATAATCTAATCCTTATCAAAGTCTGGGGAATAATTTGGATTAGTGTGCTCAGCAAATATCCATTGTTTCCGCCACTGATCATAGCTAGGCATATTACCCTGCGCTGTCAGGGCTGGGCTTCGTCCTCAGATTTGGCGGGGTGGGTCATCTTGTCTGAGAAGGGTACAGGCTTTTAGGGTCACTTATTGTGTTGGTTGACCTCTTCAGCTCTTGGTTCGTCCCCGTTACCTTAGGTTCTAAAATACGAATCAAATCTGAATCCAAGCCCCAAGTGCAGTACCTAGCTATGCAGACCCTCCCAGCCACGCACATTCTAGGTCAACGGCACCTCTGGCCGGATTTCATTAAATCTGACTTCTGTTATGCTGCTGATCATTTGGTCTCAACCAGATAATAAAACAAAAAGCATGACCAAGACTTATCATTTCCTCCGTTATCGTTAGCTCCAGCTGTCATGGGAAAAGTGGGTCGCTATAAAACAATAGTGACAGGATATATTGTAAGATTTGAGGCAGACATTCGGGTAACTTGTTGACGCAACCAAGTCAGAGAAGAATTACAAATACTCACAGTTACAGTGATGATGTGACCAAGTTCTCAGTTCTTTGAGAATGAAGGTCTGGGTTATCTGTGCTGTTAACCTGTATCAACCTAAACCTGACCACAGTGTGGGGAAGACAACAAAAAGTATTAATTGTAACTTCAGTACCAATTGTGTCAGTGGTTACTCTGGATTCTCCACAACTTTTCCTATGCAAGTAATTTTCTCTTCAGAAATTATGAATTGACACTATCACGAAGAAGCATTGTCGGTGCAGAGAGAACGTATTGGGAGATAGCAGCGGATATAAGTGGCGTAAGAAATGAACTCATCCGTGTGCTAGTGTTAGTATGGTACATTACAATTCATGACTTGCAGTCAGTAACATTATCTAACATTATTAAGTAAAGTCCATCGTTCGCATTAGGGTTCATTCTTTGTTTTGAATATTTTACAGATTTGGACCGACATAGAACGGTATGCACCCACCATCACAGCATCACACAGAAAAGTTCCACCACCATACAATCCCCTGTGCTGCTCTGCTCCTACCTCTCTGCCCTCTTCCCCCACCAGAGCCTTCCTTGGCAAGCTCTGATCTTCTTACCATCTCTGTGGTTTTTCCTAGAATGGTGTCAAGTAGGGTTTCCTTTCAAATAAACTCTTCTGTGACTGTTGCTGTCACAGCAGGTTCTGGAGTTGAGGAGAGCTGCGGTTTATCTTGACATTGCAGAGTTCATTCAGCAGGCTTAAGGGCAGCAGGAGAGGCAATCTGGCCTTTAGAGTTGCTGCAGAGGGTGCTTTGAAATGCACTCTTTTTTAAACATTTGAGTTAAATTTTATGACTACGATATTTTTCCTGAGATATACACTCTAACTTTTCGGGGGAGGCCAGAATGAGGTTCTCCAAAATAAGTCGAAGCCACCTACTTGCCTGGGCCTGGCCGTCCATCCTAGTGCAGGTGGAGCACATTAATTTTAAAGGGTTACTATGCTACTTTGATTACTATCTTTAATATTGTTTTATCTTACATTTGGAAAAATATACTCAACAAAGTGTACAGCTCCACTAGCTTCTTTCTATTATCATGATAACTGCAAGCAAAACAAATAGATGTTTATATCACAAAGCCATTTTGAAAATATGCAAGATCAAGAAAAGCAATAATAAACACAACAGTCAAGGAGCACCATTTTCTTAATCCAGTAATAGCAATCACCCAAGAAGGGACCTGCTTATGCTATTCCTGTATTTCCAGGATGCTATTGATTCATTACTCAGCCATGCAGAAATCACTTGCCACTCTTTTGGTAGCTAGGGTTCCATAAAGAATCAAGTTTTTATCAATGTCTGACTCTATATAAAACTTCTAATGCATTTTATCCCAATAAATATATATATATGTGTGTGATATTACATAATCAAATTGAAATTACTTAATTTCTGAAACTAGTTGAGTTTAAAATAATAATTCCATATGTGGTTTCATAAAAAAAAAACTGAACTAGCCACAAATAATATAAGCAAATTTACACAAGAACTTTGCAATGAATCCTACAGTAAATGACCCTTTTGCAAAGCTGAAGGGCTTTCTGATGCTTCCACAAACATGAAAATATTTTACATTTCTATTCTTAGATCTGAGCAGAATTTAATGCAGCAATTACATTTAGTTAAATCGTATCTTCTTTTATTAGTATTGGTGCCTATATATTTTGCATATGATTCCTACTATCTATTTATCTATGCAAACTGAATGATTATACCCTCTGCCCACTTCTATATTTGAGTATTTGTTTTATTTGCATTGATTAAACTAACCAACTTATGAGTAAAATTTTGTGTGTCATAAATACTGTCTGTATTTTCTCAACTATTTTATTCTTCAGTTTGCTCCTTTGCCATTCTTCAGTGCACAAATGTTAAAATGTTTCTATGGTCTATTAGCCAATCTTTTCCTTTATATTTTCTGTGTGTAGTGAAAAACAGGCGATTTTAAGTGGGAGTTTTCATTTTCAATAAACTTTTATTGAACACTTGTCCTAGCTTAGGGGCACAAAGAGTCAATTAAATGCTTATCCTGTGTGCAATTTCAATCCAATTGTGGATATAAAAGATAAATGTACATTCACAAAACATTAGGAAATGTTTTACCAACAGTAATTTACAAATGAGTGCAAAATGATACGGTGCAAATTGAGAACATATGTGGTAAGAATAAAGGAATGGGTAATTGAATAGAACTTCTCAAGAGAGGGAAATTGGAGATAATAAAATGCATAAGACTTTCAAAATTTTCCTAACATCTTTTTTCATTGATTTCTCTGTGCATCTATGAATTATTCTACCCTGCAGATATTGAAACAAGTTGGACCTTGATGAACAAATTTCACATACTGTCTTAGTTACTTTTCTCATTACTGAGACAAATACACCCACAAGTTAAAGGAGCTTATTCCAGCTCACAGTTTGTAGTGGTTTCAGCCCATATTTGACTGGTTCCAAGGCATAACTACTTTGTAGTTATAGCTTGATTTTATTAGAATGTCTTTCTGAATTTCCCCCAGCCCCACCCTCTCTGACACTCATCACTGATATAAAATGAAAAAGGAAGAGGTGATGACATTATGACAGTGGTTCATTTAGAGTGCTGTGTCTGTTACATGCTTTACCTTCTAATCTGCCTACTGTTAGGTTCCAGGGACCCAGTTCTAAAGTGTAACGTTTGCTCGTATTTGACCTACGTGTTCTGAATTCTCAACTTGCCTGCTTCCCTAGTGAGCAGAGTAGGCCACTCTGGGATTAAAAAAAATCAGGAAAGTAAATTCATCTATTCCACTTACACCACAAAAATTCAAATTAAACTTCTCCTTCCTGGGGGTTATCATAACGCCTCAATACTAAGCTATCTGCTTAGCAAATCTTTGTGGATAAAAATGTCTCCTGAAACCAGAGAACTAACCCTTTTGGATATTCATCTTTATTTTCTTTCTAAATTCCATAGCCTGTGGTTTTGTGACTGCCTCCCGAATGCAGAACTCAAACAAGGACATTTGTCACTATTGGGTTACAAATTTGTTGAAGGACTACAACACTTCTATCTTGTGATTCATAGATGCCATTCTCTGATTATCAATGAACATTGGTGTCATCAGGAATTTTTAAGATAGTGTGCATATGCATATATGTATGTGTGTATATGTTCAAATTATGGAAATATAAAGTTAATTTTCTAAGTTATAGATATGAATATATTTTAATAAGAAGTTTCAAAATTTTGAAATATACTTGTTGCATTTAGTTATAGAATCAACTACACCAGAATTGTTATAGCACACAGTACACAAACATTTATCTTATGAAAACATAAATGTGCTTGCCCTTGACTGGTGATTAAACACCATTTGCTATTTTGGTGTTATTTCTGGTTAAGTAGACACTAGAAATCACTATTCCTTCTAAAGTGAACTAGCTTGTATTCCTGTATATCTCTACACTTACCCACTCTTTTCTTATGCTGTTTTTTCTGCTTAAAACACATTCCTTTACACCTCCCTCCTTCCCCCATACCATTTGGTTCCCTCTGAACCTGTCATTGGACGTTTCAAGATCACGGTCTGGCTCCTCCAAATCTGAGTCTGATCCCATTCCCATTGCACCCTCTGGTGGTCATATCCATTTTCACCTTAATCGAGTAAGCTAATTCTAATAACTTTATATTACTCACAGTTGTGGCAGAATTAGAACAAGCCACAGCTGTACCCTGTAGAACCAGAAGCAATTTTTTTTCAGGAAGACAAGTTTTCTTGTTTGAAAACTTGTTCTCTTGTTCGGAACTAAGGAAAACAGTGCCTCTTCTATTTAAAAATATATTCTAGTTGCTGCTGTTGTTGCCAATGATGTTTTTATTTCATGCTAGTCTCAGTCTGTTATTACTGAATATTTTAATATCTTGAGAAGAATAAAGTTTATTTCTGTTCACACTTGTGAGCCAATCAAGCAGGCTCTGAGTGTTAAAGTTCAATTTTAGCAGTAACTTTGCGTTCATCTTCTTTATTCAGCCTCTGACTTGTATCCCATGTTTGCAGAATCTTCTACCTTTTGAAGAAGAGCCTGAGACTCACTACCCAATGTGAAGATGCCTATGTTCAGTTTTCTATCTTTCCTCTTCTTGCAAGAGATTTCCCCATGGACTTCCTGCTTTCTTTCAAAGTCTGAGTAGTCTGAGCAAAAGCATTGGCAGTCCATTTTTGTACGTGGAGGCATTCCAGGAGGGTAAAGTCTTTTCCTTTTATGGAGAATATTTTGTTTAATTCTGTATATGATAAATATGAAGATATCTTTCTCTTCATCCCCAGAGGTATTTGTTTGTATTGCAGAGTAAATATTATCTTTACTCTCTTTGGAGGGGCAGTGGAATGCATCAACAGCAGGCCTAACTAAAATCAGAGTTTTATATTGTGAAATTTCTCTCCTGTGATGTATCCCACTGCACAGATGGCTAACATCCGGTCCTTGTCCTGTTGCCTCGTACACATTAACATACCGGTAACCAGCATAAGATACGTAAATGCTCTTTTTCTCTGGCCAGGGAGTCATATGTACTATACTAGCCTGCTGAAGTTATGTACTCCAGGTAGTAGCAACTGTCTCGGCACTAAACAGAATAGATGTGGCATAGCAGCGTGTTTCCTAATTTTTTTGTAGCTAGCTGGTGTGTTGGTTTGCAAGTAGGATAAAACCACAAACCCTTCACAGCTTTAGATTTAACACTCTATGGCTACAGTACTGTAATGTAACTTTGAATTTAACAATTGACAACACTTGCCTTATATTTTCAACTAGAATTAATGACATATAAAACAGATCTTATGCTGATTTTATTAAAAAGGTGGTTGATTTTTCCAGCATTCATTGATAGTTATATCCACTATACAAGCTGCCCAAACTGGGCCTATCAGCATTGTCAACCCGGGAATTCTGCGAAACACACGTGAGTTTATATCACTCCCAAACACTACCCACTCACCAGAAGGATTTATTATTCTCTATAACACTTAACACACTTGAATTCACTTTATTGTTCATATCCTATATTTCACACTGGAGTGTATTCAACTTAAAGAAAGGAATTGTGTGTTATTTCCTCTGACTACACACGGTAGACTCTCAAAAATATTTCTGAGGCAGTGATTACCAGAAGTTTTAAAAATAACATTATCGGCTTTCAGTAATTTTTCATTTGAAAAAAATATTCTTCCACTGTGTTGTACAGATAGACTTATTTTGCACTTGTAAATGAAACATTTACAAATATCTGAAGTGGAAATGCAATCTTAAGGAATAAAATATGCCACTATAGAGAGTAAGGAAAAAATTTTAGTACTAGATAACCAATGATTGGAAGTCATATTGATCATCTAGGCCCACGATATATTAATAAAACGTAGTGGCATAAAACATTAAGTGCGTGCTGTACAATTTTTGCGGCAAGGCATCCTGGAATGGCAGAGCTGAGCAGTTCTGACTCTACATCTCTCTCAAGGTTGCTTTCAAGTTGATGGGTGCTGTTTCAGCCACCTGAAAGTTTAACTGTGACTGTAGGATCAGATCAAATGATGGGCTCACTTTCAGAAATGGTGAATTGATCTGATTGCTCACAGGAGTCCTCAGCTTCCCATGACATACTATCCGTGGGGGTGTTGCAGTGGACTTGAGTATAGTGGTCGGATTTCCTCTCAGAGTGATCCAACAGAACAGCACTGTGCCAAAGTGTATTTTTTGACCTCACACTGAAGATACATTCTGTAAATTCTACAATAGCTTGCTGCATGCACATTTAACTTGATTATACATTGGAAGGAACTTAACCAGGCTTGGCAGCCACCAGGTGAGAACATGGTAAAGGCTACCACAGCAAATAATGGCATTCTTGGAAGTCTCACTTTCCAGAAAGTTGTAGATCTTAAAAGCTCTATAAAGCATTTTTATTAATTGACATAGAAATGACTAGACAGGCCAAAAAAAGAAAAGACAGCGTATAGGTTTTGATATTATTTGAGATAATTTCTCTAAGCATCACTTTTCCTTCACACCCACTTCAAAGAGTTGTTATGATAGTCAAATTGAACATGGGTCAAAAGCTTTGACGACTTTAACATAACAATAGTGTATAAATAATATCAATTATTTTAATTATCAGATACACCTCTTTCACGGAACTCCAAATAGGCATGATTTAACCAACAGAGAGATGGAGTGATATATTTTCTTGACATTTTCGGATGTTGGTAGATTATGTGACAAACATACTGACAAACCAAGACATCCTCACATACGGTATGTGCTCATGTTACTTATTTACTAATTGTAATGCTTGTAGATGCTTTCATTAAAAAAATTGTAAGTTCTAGTGGGAATTAAGCACATGACCATTTCTTAGATGACAGCTATATAGTATTTATATTTTGATCAATGTCAAAAGAATTGTACAGACTCTCATGAAGCATTTGGAAGTAAGAATTTACAGTATGTAATTTATAAAGTATTATATAATTTATATTTTTGAAAGTATTTTACTTCTTAATACACACAAGATATCCCAAAATAGCTAGAGAAGCATTGTTTTGTCTAACTCTCTATAGGACAATATTTATCTGCCATTTCAATCTCCTTTATGTGCTATGCAACTTGGCAATAAACTCTACACATCCTCCTTCCCCTCCTGCCCACTGAGTCTATGACAAAAGACTCTCTCTGTTTTCTTTTCATTCTTTTGTTCAACTTTCAGATATCTCGATTTATTACTAGCATGGTAAATTTTGCCGAGAATATATTCTAGCTAAATATTTAAAATTCTGCTCAAATTTATGTCTAATGTATTCATAAGTATATATTTATTTCTTAAGATACATAAGAGTAAATGTTCTGCACGATCAAAAATTTAAAGTCAATAGAATATCTTTAATTTTCTACTACTAAAAGTATAGTTGTTGTGTTTCCAATGATAAAAATATATTTAAGCTGTGTTAAAACAGATAATTGGAATTTTTTCAGTAATTTTTCATTTAAAAAAATTATTCCATTGTGTTCCATGGATATATTGATATGGCTTAATGGTCTGTGTGAATTTCCAACTTTATATAGAAGAAATTTTTGAGTTGTATCTTTAGCCCTACATAAATTCATGTAGGTGAACTGAAAAAAAATTACTTGCTTCACAACAAATGTAATAAGAAAATTTAAACTATGAATGTCTAAATCTTTATTTACTTATTTTTAGAAATTATGCCTAATGTCTAATTCACTGTCTGTAGCTGTTAGGTACCTTCTGGCACTGTGGCACTCCACTGTGTTCCCTCCCACTGAAAATCTGTTCTATACTATTTTCCCCAGATAACAGTTACATTACATTTTTCAAAGTTCAGAATTTTTCCTCACAGATATTTTTAATAAAATATATTCATGTTATAAAACTATTTAATAGTTTACCGATATTCTAATAGTAAATATCCTACACTGTTTATGTCAAATGTAGTTAAAATGTGATAAGAAAGGCCTCCAAATAAAACTAATTAAATTACACCACAGAAAGTTAAATAAAAAATAAGGCAGTAAGTGGAACAAATACTTCCCTATTCTCTTAAAGCAAATATATGGTGATAACTTTAGATAATTCTCTACTTACGCAGGAGGTGCTACCATGTACAAAAAATGAAACGTTTGAAACCACAACTTCCATATGGGTTGATCCACACACTCAGAGATTAAACTAGAAATTGGGTCAAATATCTAGCAATGTACAGAAAACCATGTTAACAAGAGACCCTTTTCCTACACAGAAAATTCATGAATATAAAGAAATCTATTATATAGAAACTTCAAGTTAAAAATTGTTATTCTTAGTTACTTAGTTTTAAGTAACAAGTATTTATTTTATTTTCAAAATTATGCTGGCATGGAAGCTTGAACATTATTTTGATTTTAAGGCTCTTCATACCAAAAAACCTAGTGTTATTTTTAAAAGGGTTAAGTATCACTTAGATATTCTTAGATTTCATACTCTATCATTTCATTTATAGGAATTTTCAATTTTATGTTTCTTGTGCTAAATAGCTGCCTCAAATGCCTCTTCATCTAGTACATTCTTTGTCAAAACTGTAGATTAGTTATTAAATATTGGGAGGGGAAGTAAAATGATCAAAATGTAATATGAATATTTACCAATTCCCCAAGACAAATGTAATCATAATGGATCGCAAACATAGACAAATTAAAAAAAAATAGTGGACAATATCTAAACGATGATTTTCAAGCAAACATTTCCTGAAGGCTAATATGAATCTAGGACTGGAAATGGACAATGAGATCTAAGGGAATTTCTTACACTTTAATGCTTAGTGTCATCTTTATATATTTCTTGAGATTGTACAGCTTAGTAGGAAGTGAAGCAAGATAAAAGTTCACTAGTTCCATGAATGTGCAATAAGTACTGAGCAAAATGTACATTGAATTTAGAGATTTCACAAGACATAGTCATAAATTTCACTTTTTGCCTTTCATTCCCTTAGTGCTATCGATATTGATGCTGCTACATTTCACCCTGCTTGAAACACTAAATGGTTCCATGGCATTTCTTGTCACCACCAAATGACAGAAAGTCCAACGGTCAATGAAAACTCCATTTCAATACAGTAAGTAAAAATATCCAATATATCAGTCAACGTCACAACTATCATTTAATGATGAGTCCTTTTTTTGTTGTTTTGTTTGCTAAAACTGACTATAATGAGTTGCCAGCTTCCTTGAAATACATAAGGTCTTTTGATTCAGAGACCACTCACGGATCTCTCTCTCTTTCTGCTATTTGAATCCTATCAGGAACCAAGAGATCTGAGAGACAAGAGATGGAGAAATCAGAAAGAGTTTAAGTGGTGCTATATAAGATGGTTTTCAATTTTTTTTTTATTTTATTATTACAGTCCAGGGGATCACATGTATCAACTCATGCATGCTAGTCAAGCAATCTACCAATTAGCTAGGTACTCAGCTCCAGATTTTCTTGATAGTAAATGTTTAAAGCCTGCTCATTTATAAGTGCTTTCATGAGTTCACTGATGAGTTGGTTGATTTTCAAGACATGGACTCTGCTTTCCTTTAACAGGCACTTCAGTTTCTTCCCATTGCCAAATATTTGCATGACCTTCAAGGCAATGCCATTCATAGACCATATCCTTTGCACAAAACATACCACCCTCAGTGATATCTGGGGCGGCTTCCAAAACTCAGTCCTAATCCTTGCAGAAACAGATTTCCATAACCTGAATGTTTTCTGTTACTAGAAAAGACTATAGAAATGAATAGTCATCCACTAGTTCGCACCTGAAACTTTATAATCCAACATTGGTAAGCTAATTTTAGTTTCTAGACCCAACGAGTAGTTTCATGTGTCAATCTCTTGACCTGAAGGGGAAAAAAAAAAAAAAAGACTGTATTCCTCACGTTCTGTAGGTTTCAGATTTCTCATTCTTTATTATTTAGCTAAGATGTCATCTTAGCCAGGAAGCATCCATGTCGCTGATCACTAATTCAACTCTAATCCTCAGGCAGGGTTAGATACCATCTTTTCTTCCCTAATGTTCTTTAAAAATTTATTCAGTGCACCATCACAGTAATTGGAATTTTCTTTCATAACATCTAATTCTTTGGCTTTAAACTCTTGGATGGCTTTGCTTTTAATACACTTGTGCCTGCCTAGAACTTAGTACACTGTGTAAATGATAAATATTCAGAAAGTATTTATTGAAATAAACTGAGCTGGAATCCCATAAAATCTTTCCAGAGCCCTCTCTGTGAAAATACTTCTTTGAAAAATGTGTCTCATTATGTATATCTTGGCTCTAATAGTTATTGTTGAATGCAATCATTCATTCAGGACGTGCACCTTGCCTTTGACACTAATTAGATTGAATCAGTTAATAAGATTGGCCTGGCATATTTATGATACAATAGTGGAGATAAATTATCATTCCCGTAGAGATATTTTAAATTAGTCTTATATTTTCTTTAGTTTTTTCATCTTTAGATATGCCAAATAAAGGAACTGATATTGACGTTTTTTTAAATGTATTTTAGGAGCAATTTTGTGTGTGAATTGATGAAATAATATGCATTTATCTTTTTCTTCTTATCTCAGAGCTCAAAATGATAATTTATTATAGAGTTCTTAGGAGCTAGCACTATGAAAATGCATGAAAATAACATAAAACTTTTAGTGATAATTTTCTCTTTGACAAACATTTTAAATTATTTTTAAATCTGGAAAAGACATTTTGGATATTTTGAACAACAAACCTTATAATGTTACTACTGTGCATTTTGCAATTGGCAAAGTCCCTCAGAATATATTATTATTTCATTCACAATGGTATTTTTGCTATTTTGGAACTTCCTGCACTATCCTAAGAACAGAAGTCTCAAAGATAAATGTGGCATAATGTCTACTCGTCTACAGCCCCCATCCTAATTACAGTGACATATAAGGGACAATTAGAATTAAGGCCAATAAGTGGATGAATTGAGATAAGGGAGTTTACACTGAAAGTTTCCCTAAAAAATCTGAAGTAAGAAGAACAGTATGGGCATTTAAGTGATATGCAAAATCACAGATAAACAAAGGTCCAAAAGCCTGCTGACATAAGCAATTTACTGAATGTTAGTATCATATCTAAGGAAGAAAGGGCTGCTCAGAAGAGAACTGGGTGAATGAAAGAGAGGGATCATAGAAGCAAAGTTCTTGGACTGAACAGCTACTAGGTCCTCTGGCCCTCCAGCATGCAACAGCCACCATGTACTTTCTCAGCTCTCATATTGTAAGCTTACCTATTCCTCTGGTAAAACCCAACCAATAAAAGATGGTACAGAAAATTTTTCTTGCCTCATATTTTAGAAAATGAAACATATTTTTGCATATTTATTAAATTTCCAAGATTTCACTCCACAATGTCGATTTTCAGGAAAACTGGTTTACTGAATGGGAAGAGAAATGAGAAAAAACTGTAACAAAGCAAACTTGAAGCTATTTGTAATTTCTCTGAAGTGAAGAAGTTCAGAGAACAGTCAACAAAAAAATTTATACAAGATGCTTAGTACTCTTTATTCTGCTGGTTTTGCAAACATGAATTCATTCTTTTTCTTTATCTGTGTCTGATTACTCTTTCTTTTACAAGAAATACTTAATTCTTTATTTCAAACAGAGAATTTAATCCAAGGAATTGGTTACAAATGCTGAGAAACTAAATGAGGAAAGATGAGCTATTCCGATTAGCATCAGCATAAACTGTACTAGTTTTTTTTTTTTTAACCAAGAACATGTACTGGTACAAAGTACATATAATGGTCACATTCATCACATTTATTTTGTACCTGTACATGATGCATCTTGGTTCTCCCCCCTTCCCCCTCTTCCCCTCCCCTCTATTCCCTCCATCCCTATTTACAGCAGGTTCATTCACATTTCTCTATAAATTCCCTTTCCTTTTTCTATCCCTTCTTTCCCTTCCTGAAAAATGTGCTAATTATTGAGTGAAGTCAAAAACAAGAAGAGCAGGGACTGCCAAGGACCAGGGCCTAAGTCTCCTAAGAGAAGCTGAAACAGAAGCAGTAGCCAGAGGTGGAATCCCCAGGTGTATTCAGTCCCACCCACCCACGGATGCAGAATACACACTTGTTATAGAAGCCATGAAAGACAGAGGGTTTACTTGTGTCTCCTCAAGACCCACATGCTGAAGTCCTAACACCCCATATCTCTGAACGTGACTCTATTTGGAGAGAGGGGCTTTGAGGATATAATTATGATAAAATAAATTCATATGGGCAGGTCCCAATCCACTCTGACTAGTATCCTCATAAGAAAAAGAAATTAGGACACAGAGAAAACACAGAGAAAGGGCTTGATTCTTTGCAGGTTGAGACATCCTGACGCTTTGATCTTGGACTTCCAGCTTCCAGAACTCTGAAAATTAACCAGTTTTTTAGTCAGTCTGGTATATTGTTATGGCACGCCTGCCACACTAAGAAAGAGAAGCTACTGATACATTTGCCTTCTCTTTTCCCTTAGACTAATGGTTCCACATATTTGCTTACCATTGGTAAATGTGGTGGACTTATTAGTGTGGTCTACTTAAGCCGGAATGCCCAGCTGGACTGAGTTGGTGTGGTTCTGGGTGTAGTGGATCCACCTGAGGATTGTGGTCAACACAGCATAAAGGAGAATGGCAGCAGGAGATGGCGGGCAGCTGTTTCCCAGGAGAAGCTCTGCTTGTGGTTGGTTCTCTCGAAAGGGACTCGGCTGTTCTCATCAAAGAAAGAGCTCACTCGGGGCCTTGTAGTCATTGAGAGTGGCTACTGTTGCTTCAGAAGAGCTCTGGTCTTCATCTCTGCTGTGAGCGTCGTATCCTGGTTCCAGTAAAGATTTCTTCAGCCATCATCTGCAGACATGGGCATACACGAGACAGTACTGTGGCTCCCAGCCCTTGACTGGATCTTTTGGTTCTCCAGTGCCTAGATAGACATTTGGCACTCTTCCTGCATTTGGCTTGTGGTTGAAAGTTGTAATTTAGAAATGTCCTATATTAAATCTGCTCTCTTGCAAACCATTGGCTCTAGAAAGGTAATTAATACAATAAATATTTTATGTAACTAGGAATTTGAAAATTTTAGCTCTCAATAGATGTCCCCCCACACATTTGATATGAATGAGAACACAGCATAAAAATGACACGCATTATTAACAATTTGTTTATCACAATATAATGACATACTGCACTGCTTATTCTTGTTTTAGAATTTTTTTCTTTTTTTTATTAGTACATGTTAGTGAAATCTAATAATTACATTTATCTTTGAGAATTAGCACGCATATGTAGCACATTTTAATTTTTTTCACTTCACTTTACCTGTCCCTAGGTACCCTCCCAAGAAAGCGACTGTAAAGCTCAGATCAATTTGGCCACTTACCTGAGATCACAGTTCGCTATGGGTCCAAAGCTGTGCTTAATCAATAGCTACGCTGACTCCTAAGGTCAATAAGCCTCAGGGTTGGTAAATCTTAATAGTGAAAATATTAATTTTAGGCCATGACAATGAATACAATAATCTCAGAACATTAATATGATGTAGAACATGAAGATTCTCCCTGCATATGTATATAATATATAAATGTATGTTTCAACAAGTGATTCAATTACAAGTCCACTATTACCGAAAGTTTGAAACAACAGCGTGACGTTTATTATTGTGCTTTATTTTTAACCTGCATTTTGTTAAGTGCTGGGTAGTAAACATTGGTTTAAATTGAAACTCTGAATGTGTGTTTGCATCTATACATGTGTGTGTATTTGGGGTCATTTAACAGCAATTCAAAATGATTAAAGTAAGATGTCTTTTATGTAGTAAAAATTACATTGTTAAAACTGTGCTAAAGGGCACAGTTATTTTTAGTTATTTTTTATTGGCTAACCAAATTATCAGATTATTGAATTTTTTCACTTCTATAGACTTATCTAACTAAAGTTTATCAGTCTTAATTTTGCTAAAGTAATTAGTTTTTAGGGAGGAAACTAATAAACTGGAAAGGATTATGTAAAGAAAGCAACTAGCTGATTACCCAACTCTTAAATCTGACCCAAGAGTTTGAGCAGCTTTCACACATCACAGCACTCTTAAATGTCCAATCCGTAGTCTTGCCCATAGTAGACAGTTTGAACTTCTCCTCAGCTATATCTCACCAGTAATTTGAGGTTCTAACTAACATTTAAGTGGCAGTGTTATTACTAATGATTCTAATAATTCGTCATTTATTTTTTTTAATTGATGAGCCATCTAAAAACCACATTTATTCTGCCAGGGAAGTAAATATAAATACTTAGTGATATGTTGTACTTGTTAATGAAACCTCTTTCAAATTATTTACTCTAACCAATGACATCACTGGGCAGTCAGGCGATTACTTTATAAATTGTGCTTTTGAACAAAAGACTGCTCTACTAAATAAATAATTTTGATTACTTCATCAAAAAAATCTTTCCTGTGGCATTTCTCTTCCACCAGCATATAATTTGCAATATCTCCTCTCTATCCTACTTCCATTTAAAACTTTCAGACTCTGCGGAATTCTGATAACTCTGTAATAACCTTGAAAGGGAAGCTCAAATGGTCTCTCATGTCTTAGGATCCTGAAGATGTATCACCTTTTTAATAGGATCTCTTGGTTGTTTTGCATAATTCATGGCTCACATAAGACTTTAACAAGGAAAAATGCATGGTTTATATGATGTTTTGCTGGCATTCTGCATATTGATTGTGTATTATATTTTATGTCTTGATTGCAATATTTTTCTGAAATAATTCACTTTTAAGTGGAAGGACCATAATACCAAGAGTCACTCAAAAATGTACATGTTAGCAGCTTTTCATATTTGCATACTGAAATCCTTTTATTTTCTCATTTCAGATTTCAGTGCAGAGTCATTTCTAGAGGTTGCACAATTATAAGACATTAAAGGAGTCGCCTTTTGGACAGAACTCCATGATCTTCTTTCAGAAAAACCAGAAATCCTATGCTTTTACAAAATCTTACTCCAGATCCTCCTTAATAATAGCATCATGAAAGCCAAGCTGTTGCTACTCTTATTAAACAACTTTTGCCTCCTGCAAAATGACAACTATAATACAAAAAATAGTCATGGAATAAATATCAAGAGAGAGTAATATTTTCCTAGATATTTTAAGTATGCCTCAATTGTTACCTCTAGTTTGGGGGGGCAAAACAACAAAACAAATGCTGTAAAAGTATAAATAGAAGAATTTTCAAAGTAATTGATTACTTAAAAGTAAACTTTGAGTTTTCCATAATCAAATTTTATGAGTTGAGTAACCTAAACCTAGTTGTCTGAGGTTAAAGCAAATATTTTTTTCTTCTCACTTTTTAAAAAAGTTTTCGTCAGTGAGTAATGTGTAGAAAAATGTTCACTCCATAATCACCTGTCCCTCATTTGCCTGTGTTTTCCATGCCAATATTTGCTTTTGAGGATTTTTGGAATCCAGTTTTGCAATAAATTTATCTTGAGTGACAAACATAAGCGAATACTTAAAACAGGATAATTATAGAAAGTAAAATAGAGGGAATAACCCTCTAAAAGATGTATGTAATTCAATGTTCATTGAAGTTGCGTCTAAGTACATTTTGTAAGTCAACCACTTGAACATTCAATGACCAGCTGATTCGTCTACTTTTTTTTTTTTTTTTTTGTGGTGCTGGGGATCGAACTCAGGGCCTAATCACTGAGCTAAATCCCCAGGCCTCGTCTACTATTCAAGTGCAATAGTGTGTTTCATCCTTTGAAGGAAATGCCAGTCTTAAAAATAAAAATCTCAAGAATCTGTGCAAGTAGACATTGAGAAATAATCCGATGCATATAGTTATGCTTACTATTTCATGCAGCTCTTTGTGTTTCTGCTTTGTTCAGATAGTGGTATTATTAAGTTCACACAGTATGAGATGACATGATTATGTGAATCTGTGTGATAAGTGAGTAAATATTCAGTTGTAAATACAATGCCCATTTCCTTAAACCATTCTGCTATCTACAAAGCACATGTCGTTCATCTGACCTTCATATAATTTGTAATATGACAATGAGAGTGGATATCTATTCAAGTTCAGCATGCCAAGGAACAAATGCAGGCTAAATCATTTTCAAAGCAACTCCTTTTAAATTTAATATAAAGAATAAACACATCCATAGTATTGGGAAAATGTGTTGTTACATCAATGAGTTAGAATCTCTACTTCATTTGTTTAATAAGCTTTGCAGAGATAGCTTTGTAGATCATTGCATTAAAACTCATCAAGCTCCTCTGGGAAATATAAAAGAAAATTCAACCTGAAAATCTGATATATTTGATTTAGTTTTGGTTTAAAGCATTTGTTTTTGGCTAAGGATGATTTTCCTCTCTGGGGACATTTTGCAGTGTCTAGAAATATTTTTGGTTTTCCGAACTGGGCAAATATTACTGTTGTCTGGTGACTAGTGGCCTGGAGTGCTGGTCCACATCTAACAATGTCAAGAGAAGCCCTCTCATAATTACTAAGCCCATAATATCGATAACTCAGAGGTTGAGCAATTTAAAGACATCCAAAGTGGGGGTTGGGGATTTAGGTCAGTGTTTAAAGTGCTTGCCTTGCAAGCACAAGGACCCGAGTTCGATCCCCAGCACCAAAAAAAAAAAAAAAAAAAAAAAAAAAAAAAAGACATCCAAAGTGGGGGAGAAGTTTATGCATTCAGAAAGAACAGTCACAGTGTGAAATATGAAAACTGGTCTCCCCTTGAAACTGTTACGGCACACAGTCGTCTACATAATCTCTAAATTGAAACTGCATCTCTATCAAATCTCGATGGATCGGTGCTGAGCTAACAATCATAATATGACTTTTTGCCCTGTGACTGAATTGTGATTTAGTAGTAAAATTTAAATATTCTGAAATATTGCTGCCAACTAAAAGGAAAGACAGTCTGTTTGTAAAAGGCTACCATTTATAATATATAATATAGCTAATGTAAGAGGGAGAAAGAAAATACCAGGAAAAGAATTTGAGATGTACTTAATATTTCAAAATGGGTACTGATGGTGGGCATGCCCATTGGCAACACCTTGCCTTGAAATACTGTGGATTTGAAATAAACTGCTGGAACCATGATTCGACACTGTAAGGTTGTAGAACTGCATCTTCTAAATGGCAAAAAGGTCCACATCCACTGCTTAATACTGATGTACTTTGTAATATGAGGAAGAACGAATAGATCAGTTATTCATCATCACCAGCATTCTAACCACTGTCAGCAGGGCACCAGCACCAACAGAACAAAGCTTATGCTCAAATGACTTGTGAGGCATTCTAACTTTGATGGACAGGAGGAGACAGTGAAACACGTATCTATTTGCATATTGGGTATTTTTACCACAATAGTAATAAGTATTATGGCTTTTCCTCTCCTTGCCAGTAAAAGGAATATTTATGACCTTATTTTTAAATGTTTCACTTTTATTAATCAATAAATAATATAAATAGTCATACCGACCAAGTTAGCAGGATGTTTTAATAACAAATTTGTCTTTCTAAATAGCAATGCTAGTGTGAAATCCAAGATGATTCTGCACTCAAGTTTCTGATTGAGTTTTCAGAAAATTGATTCGTTATAAATTAATTGTCTATGCCGATGGCCTTCAGGGTCCAGTTTACGAGTATACAACCTGTACGGTCACATTCAATGTTGTTCTTCTCTTGAAGATATTAAAGATTAATGAACAAGGAGCCCGCATTTTTATTTTCCACCAGGCCATGAGCTTTTGTGTAGTCATTCCCAAGGGGCATCTTTGGGAGAAAGAAGCCAGTGAAGGGCTGTCTTTGTTCTAATGGGTAACACTGGTATAGAAGCATCCATAGAACAAAGATCTGAGTCTTGGTCCTGGAAGATAGGAGCCTCGGGAGTTAGTGTTACATCCATCCTACTCAAACGGGGTTCTTTTCCTCAGTACTAGTGATACTTTACTCTCTGGGGGCTTTCCTGAGCATGGTGGAGGTTTAGAAACTCTCCTGACTTCTTTTCACTTAATGCAAGTAGCAACAACTTGGTGTCTTCCCCAACCTGAAATTAATTTGTAACAGTATTTTTTTTTCTTTAGATGTTAACATATGTGCCTTGGGGAGCAAATCTCTTCTAGTTGAAAAGTCCTGTCTTAGAATGATATACTGAAGTTCTTCTGTTTCTTTCCCTAGCCTCAGACAAAAAAAAAAAAAAAAATGTACAGGCATATCCCTTAACTAGGTCAACTTTGCAACTTATTATCTAAACCAAGCCAATTTTGAGAGTTAAAAGAGATGCTATTAATAACTACACTAGGAAAACAGATTGAAACCAACCAACACTATGCTGACCTGTGGAGAACATTGATTTCATTACCTATAAGCCACATACAAGCAGATGTGACCTGAGAAAGCTTTTTACCCTGGAACAGAGTGCCAAACTGTGGATGGAGTGAAGGGAGTTTTTTAAATTTGATCTTTGTATCTATACATTCAATAAGTGAATCTGTTTTCAACTTGAAAGTGTTAAAGTGCTTAAATTAACTGTAATATGTTGGCAAGTAGTGACAATAACAGGAAATAATTTTAAGTCTTAGTGTTAATTTTGAAAGTGTTATTTGAGGCATTTATAGGACATATCTAGACACACTAATTCCTTGGTTTACACTCTGATACAACATGAGTGTTTTTGTTTGGGATTGACGTTTGTTTATTTTTCCTTTTTTTTTTTCTAGCATCACACTTGTTCTAAATTATTTAACTTAGAATCTGCAATGCAAGTTTGGACATAGCATTTCATTGTAAATTCCTTTTCCCCTATTGTGATGAATAATTTCCTATGTCAGCCTAGCTGTGCCGTGGGCTGCCCAGATTAATCCTTATTTCTTGGTATGTTTGTAATGGTTTACCTGAGTGAGATCGGAAGTTAAACAAGTTGACTTAGTAAAGTAAATCACCCTCTGCAATGTAAGTGGTCATCCCCAATCGTTTGAAGTCCCAGAGACAGTAAAAAAGCAAAGGACAAATTCCCACATTTTCTCTCTGCCTCCCTGTTGGAGCTAGAACATGGCCTGCCCATGGACTGGGATTTACACAAGAAGCTCCCCTGGGTTTTAGATCTTTGGATTTGGATGGAAATTATAACACTGACTTGCAAGTGGTGTATTTTAAGTCTACTCAGCCTCCATAATCACATGAGGAAATGATATATGAGGGATAGAGCTATATTTCTGTATGAATATATATTCATGTCCATCTCCTTTGGGTTCGGATTCTCTGAAGAACATTGACCTACCTATCAGCAAATACACTTAGAGTTGTTGCTTCAGATCTTAACTTCTAGGGTTTGCCACTATTCCCACCTCTCACATTTGTAGGACTAGAGAACATCGCCAGCAGAAGGTGAAATATATATTGCAAGAGAATGTTATTGATTTCCAAAGTAGTTAACATAAAAAAGTGCAGTATTTGATAATGCATGTATTTTCTGCATAAAGTGAGTGCAATGATAGATCAATATTTTGTTAAAAAAATTATACTAGACATCAGCTTATTTGCATATCTTCTGTAATTTCAACAATTTAAAAGAATGGAAAAACTCATCCCTCAGACAATTCACCTGCTGTTCAGTAAAGAGAAAATTTAGGTTTTTTTTTTTTCAGTAAGAAAATATCATGACATTGTTCTTTTTGATAAAATATTTTAGTATTTTATGTTCATAGCAATTAAGTAACATTTCTAAATCTATCCTCCCTTGTTCTACATCTCAGTTGGTTTGGGATGGTTTCTATACCCAGTTTAAATTTAGTCAGTGACCTTATTGGCTGCCGACTCGGAAGCACTCAGGAAATACTATCAACAGAATTGTTTTTGTATTTTTATCATATTCATAGAATTATTCCTTCATTTTGGGGGGGTTTCCCCCCCTTTCCCCATACCTCCCATCCACTCCCCCACCCTTCCCTATTTACAGTAGGTTTATTTACATTTTTCTATTTTTTCCCTTTCCCCTTTCTTTCCTTTTTCCCTTTCTTCTTTTCCCTCTTCTCCCTTTCTAGTTCTACTCTCTTTTGAATATTATCTTTCTTTTACCTAATATCTATTATATCTCTTTGTCCTTATTTACACTTAAGGTTTCTCACATCAGAGAAACAATTGGATGTGTACTCATGAATGTGTGATTTATTTTATTTAAGAATATGTTCTCAAAGTGCATCCATTTACCTACAAATGTATCTAGTTTATCCTTTTTATGGCATAATAGTACTCCACTGTGTAGAAAAACCACATCTTCTTTAGCCATTTATTAGTTGTTGGGCATTTGGGTTGTTTCCAGGACTTAACTATTACAAATTGTGCTGCTATGAACATGGTTGTGCATATATCACTGTGGTATGTTGTTTTTAATTCTTCTGGGAAGATACCAAGCAGGGGAATAGTCTACTACAATTTTAGTGTATTTATTCTGTTCTATGACCATCAAACTCTAGTTTATAGTACATATGGTCGTGCCTTAGTTCACAAAAAATTTTGTTTGTGAACAATTTGATTTGCAACAGAAGCATTTGGCACAAATGTGCTTTTGTTCACAAACTCTGTTTTGGGTGAGAACATGATGCCGGGCACCATTATTTGCACAAACACAAATGTGGCCAATTTCTCTGGAATTGTGGAATGAATTAAGTTCCTGAACCAAGGTACCACTGGACTAAAAAAGACACGCAGTAAAAAAGTAACTATTCAATTGCTATTACAGCTATTTTTTAGAAGAATGAATTTTTTACATATTCTGAAGCACTGATAGTGAAGTTTTGACAATTCTTGTTTTTATTTTCCTTTTATCTAACTATAAATGATAACTATCGAAGATCTAAAAATTTAGACTTCGTTCCTTAAGAAAGCTTAATTCTTTACCTATGTCCAAACATTCTTTCTGCTTTCTTGGTTTCCATTTTGATTTTATTGTTGTTTCACTTGTGGGAAAATTTAGTGCTTCTCATCTTCATTTGTTATATCTTTTTTTGGATGATGTGGCATTTCTTTTTTAAAAAAATGTCACATTCAAATTAGTTGGATTTTACTTGGCTTGCTATTTGCAATTTGTGATGGACTGACCGTGGTCCACTTCTGCAAGAATGCCCAGCTAGACTTGGTCGGTGTGGTTCTGGGTCTAGAGGATCTACCTGAGGACCGTTGCTGACACAACATAAAAGAGAATGGAAGGAGGTGGGGGCGGTAGTTTCCCAGGAGAAGTTTTGTTCTTGCTGGTTTCCCTAGAGGTAACTTGGCTGTTCTTGTCGCAGAAAGAGCTCAGCCCCTTGCTGTCATTGAGGATGCCTACTGTTTGCTTCTAGGGAGCTCTTGTCTTCATTTCTGCTGTGAGCCTCGGATCCTGGTTCCAGTATAGACTTCTTCAGCCTTTAGTGCAGACACAGATGTACATGGGACAGTACCGTGAGCTCCCAGCCCTTGATTGGATCTTCCAGGTCTCCAGTGCATAGATAGATGTTTTTCACTCTTCCTGCATTTGGCTTGTGTGTGTGTGAATGCTGTAACTTATAATTGTCCTGTGTTAAATTTGCTCTCTTGCAAATCAGTGAATCTAGAAAAGTAACTAATAGGGATTGAAAAGACCCAGGCAGACTTCAGGATTTGCAAATGATCATACTCCTCTCTGCTTGTCCCTTGCTGGACTGTTTTCCTCACTCTATACCTCACTTGGTTAAAGATGGCTCCCAGTGACCTCACCGACTGCTGATTCTGAGACACTGGTCATGCTTAATGGTTAGGGCTAACAGTTTCATTAGTGCATTCCATAGTTTTACACTTCCAGGCTACCTGAGTAGTTTATGAACTTTCCTACTTTCCTACTTTTGTTTTGTTTTGTTTTGTTTTTGTGCTGGGGATCGAACTCAGGGCCTTGTTCTTGCTAAGCGCTCTACTTCATTAGCTAAATCCCCAGCCCCAAAACTTCCTCTGCTTTCAGCTGTATTTGGAGGTTGGGGGTTTAGCTCAAGTGGTAAAGTGCTTTGGAGAAGTTCATATTTTCAGTGAGGCACTTTCTACTGGAAACATATTGTACAGACTTTTTTGAGAGAGCCACGTGCATGGACCCACAGCCCTTCCTGTTGTTTCTCATTGGTTAATCTGAATGTTCTGGCTGCTTACAGAGCTCTGCTACGCCGAGCTAATGTGCCATCATATAAAATGTGAGTTATTGGAATATTCTTCTCTAGTTTGCTGAAAATGCAGCCCATAAGGCTTTAACTTACTCTGTGTGACAATTATGATTTAAAGGAGGGAAGGTGGAAAAAATCTGAAATAAATTGTCTTTATATTCACACCAGAAGTTCCCTCATTGACTTTCGGAATAAAATCATGCAATTCACCTTTATATCAAAAATGTAAAGATTAGACTCATTAGGAAAACTCACACATTCTCTCTTCTCTGTCACTGTTTTTTGTCTCTTGCATTCTTCTCTCCCTCCCCCTGTATCTAAGATGGGGGTATATATGGCAAAACATGATGAAGAGGGCATCAATGATGACAAATAAATATTGAATATTTGGTATTTAAAAACATACATGGATGATAGAAAGTTCAGCAGATTTTGGTGTCATTGCAGCACGGCTTCTGTTTTAACAGCCAGAAGAACATAAACATTTATGTATTAGCTATGGAGAAAAAATATGTTTCAATATTCTATGTTTAGTAAGCATATAAAGGACTTCTATTGTGTGTACCTTTTAAAGCTTCCTAATTTGTTTTAATTTTGAAGCATAATTTAAATTTACTTCTCAAGCTTGCATTTTAAAGTCTATGCAAAAGCACTGCATAAGATGCACTAAATATTAATGAACTGCACTAAATCTCAAAATGAATTATCAACACGAGGACATATACAGGATGTAAGATATATTATATGGTTTATTTTCTCAGTGTATATTTTCTTTGCTCTATGGAAACCTAGTCTAGAAGTCTAAATTACTTAGACGAATTTTTATTGTTAGAATTCTTATTGAAATACTGAATCTGAATTTTTTTTTTGTTTTCTAAATAGAGAAAGCTCATGTTTTTATACAAGGAGTTCCTTTGTTCTAATGTTTTGCAAGCCTCCTTTGCGTCTGTAAATGGTATGTCTCCATCCCTCACAATATTCAGGGAAAGCTGTGTTTCACAACTCACACTTTTTATACTTTAAAAAGCTGAATGGGCACGTGTATTGCATGTTACTTAGCACTTCAGTAGAGTCTCAGCAATACACAATAATGGTTATGAAATAAAATGAATGAAATATGCCTGTTAATTAGAATTAAAAATAACAAAAGTAGCAAAAAGGAAATATTTTGAATAGTTTCATGATCATTTAAGTACTGTTTTCTCAACCCAATAAGTTACTTTAAAAATATGATTTCATTTAAATGTGGTGAATAAAAAAATCAGATTCTAAGATGGTGGATAAAAATTTAACAAGGTGGGAAACATGAAAGCAGTGTACTAAATAATTCAAAGCACATTTTCAAAATGAGATTAGAGGGGAATTAAAGAATTTTAAGGAGTCCCCAACTATCAGCAGGGATACATGCATAACTATAGGGAATATGGTGAGAATTTGTAAATATATATATATGAAATTTGGGTGGGCTTCCTCCTGTTTTCGACTTGGTGGGAATTTTGATATGTTGTTTTCCTAAATCACTCAAGCAACCATAATTATGCACCTAACTACAAGATGGTGTTTCTTCCTTAGCAATCGAATTTATTTTTGCATTTTAAATAAAGAAATATGACTTAGAGAAGCAATTTATAACTGCATTAAGAAGTATATATTTGAAGTGTCAAATGAGAATTTAAGAGATAAATTCTGAAAGATTTTCAAGATTTAGAAATGAGAGTGACACAAATTCTTCCAGTTCTCCCACTCAGCTTCACCAGACCCTCAAGAAATGTTTGAATCCTCAGGAAGGAGGCATTTGGCTATGACAGTATTCCTTAAAGTTCTACAAGTAAAGCAATATTTATTTTTATTGACTATTGTGGAATATTGGGTGTATACAAGAAAAAGAAGAGACAGAAATTAAGTCATTTATGTTCTCATCAGATTTGAGAAATAATGCTATGTCAAATGAGTGTGATATACATCATAGACATATTGAATACTTTGTCAGTTAATTCATCGATAAATTCATTTGTTTGTTTACCACCTAATTGCTTTTTGTGTTGAATATGGTCCTAGGCCCACAATAAATGGTGCGAAACATATGCTGGCATTTTCGGACTGCTTTACATGTCTTCAAATGAAACTGTTAAGAAGCAAAAATATCATTTGATTAGTACACCCAGAAAGAGGCAAATTAAATTCAGTTCATGGAAGAAGAAATATTCAGTACAGGAAAGTTATTTTTCATTTTTATGCTTTCCAATTTTCTCATGAGACATAAGTTGAAGGATTCTACATCCATTAATATTGCAATTCCTAATTATCTATACTTTTTTGCCAGAAAAAGAAAAAAAATGTTTTCTTATAAAACCTACTTGTCAGTTAGCAAGTTATGTGCTCACATTGAAAAAGCATCTGTTCATTTTGTGAAAAGAAAGTCATAGATAATTTTCCCACAGACATCCCCATATATTTCCCTCTTATACAATATTTCTGTTGTCTTATTTTGTACACTTGGCTTATGTGTTCCTATTATAAATATGTTCTGATTCAATGGACACATTTAGATAAGAAAGGCTTTTCTCAAAATAAACATTTTAACACATTTTTGTTTGAAGAATGTCTATATAAAATATCTTACATTTTCCACGCTTTGAACCATGAATTGATGACGTACATAACATTATATATAGAAGGCAATTGCCAGAGCTATCTCATATACCAGCCTGTGGTTTTCAAAAACTGATAAGAAATGAGTTCCCATCAAAATTTATTAGCTGGGTTTGTTTATAGTAGTTTCTAAGTATGGTTAATATGATATTGTAAAATACTCTAAAATATATGCATATAATATGTATCTTTAAATGTAATTTTTAATGTTTGTGCTTACTGCTTCGAATCAAGACAATATACAAGTTTAGTTATCATATTTCTGTAATTTTTTTTGTGTGTGTGCTGGGGATCAAACTCAGGGCCTTGTGCTTGCTAAGCAAGCACTCTGACCACTGAGCTAAATCCCAGCCCCTCTATAAATATTTCTTACCAGAGTTAATTATCATGTTTTTCATGATCCGAAAACCCTTTACAGTTGCTGTCCCGTAGCCCTAGGAAAAGAAATAGATAACCTGGCATTCTCAAGTTCTAGCTTTTAATTTGCATCACTTGAATGTTATCCACACACACTTACACATGTATACATGCATATAGCTAGTGTTTGAATAAAAATTAATATGAAAAATAATTGTAATATCAATTTAGATTTAATAAATGCCATAACATAATTTTAAATTAATTAGTAATGTTTATGAATTTAATTTTTTTCAAATTAACCCAGGATCATTGCAGAGTAAGTATGATTCCTTGCCTATGTTAAATAAAGCTGTTCCACATCTTAGAGCTGAAACCTTGACTATATTCTTGATTTTAATTTTTAAGTGGAGCTGGTAAATATTAAGCCACTACATAATGAATATTACACAGGTATAATAATACTGTCACACTGTAAAAATCACAATCACTAATATTTTTTTAAGGAATAGAAAAACTCAGTGTTTAACCAAGCCTGTGTTAAAAGGGAAACTCACATCCTTACAGTGTTTTATGGTTTAAAAAAGGATAGAAGAATGAAAGCAAAAAAGTAAAACAATGGACTCTGTATTAAAAAGGAAGCCATTAGAATGCAATTTTTAAATGTATCAATTAAAAGTACAAAAAGAAAATTTGGAGAATGATAGAGCAAGAACTCTCCTTGGTGTCTGTGTTAGTAATGTTCTCCAGAGACATAGAGCAGCAGGGTAAATACATAGAAATGGCCTTCACACTGAAGTTTCAGTCAGCAACGGGCTATGGAGATGATAGTGGCCTCATAACACTGTGGCTTCTAGTGACATCACAGCCGGATTAGTTTGTGTAAGCGCACCTATATGTTGGCATTATGGAATTGCCTAATATAATGGTATGTATTAAAAGAACTGACTCATGCTACTGGAGGCTGAGGAGACCCATGACAGGCCTTCTCAATCTGGGGAGCCTGGATGGCTGATAACAGTTCCGTCCAAGCTCAAATGCCTGAGAACCTTGGTGATCATTGTTTTAATTTGCAATAAAAATGTTTCTGCTACTCCTATTTTCCATACATATCTGTTCTCTCTTCTGTGCCTTTACAATCCAAGAAATATTTAGGTACTTCTGAAAAATCAAGAGGAGAGAATTACAGAAAAAAGTCTTGGGAAAGGTTAACACAAGCAAGTAGATTACATACGCAAGTTTTGGTTCGCAAAAACTATATAGGCCAGTCATCAGTGAATACATCTTAGAGTATGAAAATATTAGGTGACTATGTTAGAGTAAGAAATTTTCTCTCTGTTCCTTGCAGCTGTGAGACTGGAGCTTCAGCCAACATTAACAACTGAGTAAATTGTTTGGGGAGAGATCCAGAAAATATTGCTGCCTGCTAAACCAATTGCAAGTAGGATCCTGTGCTTCCCAACACAGTGCCTATATTATCCCTGCCATAACTCTGAGCCTTACTGATAAACCAAGAAAATAACATTCTATGAGAATACAATAGGCAAAAAAATATAGCATCTGAGTGATATTGTACTGGTATTATTTAAGATGTATACAATTATATAATTTAATTTTATAACAGCTTATAGTATAATATTAAAAAAGAAAAAGAAAAGAAAAACAAAATGAAACAGGAACCAGGAAGTGAATAATCAAAGATGAGGAAGTAAAATGATTGGGATAAAAAAAAAGAAAAAAAGAAACAAGAAAATTCTATGAAAACACGCACACATACACACACAGAGCAAAACCACATGGCCAATTAAAATGAGAATTCAGATGGTCTATCAATCTTTTTGGTGCCAAAGACATGAAAGTCAAATTCATATTGAAATATTGGTATGCATCCAGTTTATTACCAAAAAGTAAATACCTCTAGTTCAATAACATCTACATTAGGCAGATGTGATGAGAATGGGGCTGAGACTATTTAAGAAAACAAGACTAAAAAAAATGTTCCACTCAAACACAAAAGAAAGGTCAAAGTAACACACAAATGTGTATGTGTCAAATATCAGAGGATCTGAATCCATAACAATTACAAGGGACAAAATGACACAGAAACAAAGTTTAGAAAATATATTAACTAACATTCTATGATATACCAAGTGAGATAAAGATATAAAGTATTAATGGAAAATCAGATTTAATATGGAGTAGTCTCCTCAATTCCTTATATATGGGGACACATTCCAAGTCTCCAGGTACTACTTGAAACAGAAAAATATAAAACCCTATATATACTCTGATTTTTATCTATTTCATATATATATAAACTTTATAAATTAGGCACAGTAAGATATTTGTATGAATTGCTATTAAAATTTAGAACAATCATAACAACATAATATAATTAAAATTATGTGAATGTGGTTTCTTTCTCTGAAAAGATCATCTTCTGTACTGACCCGTCCTCCTGTGGTATTAAGAGATGATACAATGCTGTGGCTGGTGGTGAGTAACTGAAATCACAGAAAACAAAACTTCAGATAAAGGGGGACTAGTGTGTTTTGTTGTATATCTTGTAAACACAATACATACTCTTTTCACATATAAATGAAAAACGAAAACAAAACAAAATGAAAAAAAACCACTATGATTTTTTAACATCAGATGGATAAAGCCACCAGAATTGGATAATATTATGTTGGAAGAACATAGTAAAAAAGGCATTCTCTCATAGTGTTGATGGAATTACAAAGTGTTGGAAACACATCCTGGGCAAAATTCCTTTCAGCATAACAAACACACTTTTTTATTGGGCAAAAATCCATTGAGGAGTGTACAGTTCAAGTATTATACAAGCTTTAAAGTGATTCACGAACACATCAACAAACACAAGTAAAATAATGTGAGTTTAGAGATACAGTGCATATAACCCTAACCCTAAGACAGGAAAATGAAGACAAAATGAAAGGAAATGAGCTAAAAAACTGCCATAGAAAAATGACAGCGTGGTGACTATTGTATATATAATGATATGCTTCTTTTTACATAAAAATGAACATCAAGTCCATCTGTGGATCTGTCATCCTTCTATCAATATATCTATCCATCTATTCATTCCTGAGTGCCCATAAAATATCTACGAAAAAAAAAATAAGACCATATTATGTCGTGGAAAAACTAAGTGGCCAGGAGCAGAGCAGGAAACAGAGGAAGTAAAACTTTGCTTAACTTATGAATTTTAATGCATTCCTTTATTAAAATCAGAAAAAAGAAACTACAAAAATCTAGCCAAATATTTTTCTGTCTTTTTGTTCTGAATTGATTGCTAAAATCAACACAGTTTATTCCTATTGGAATGACGTTAGAGGCTATTGTTTGATGCATTCCACTGTGACAACAATGTTTGTAACACTGCACATACAATTGAACACGTGAAACGTGGAACAGAAAAAAGCAGCCACCGCCGATGTTAGATCAGACAAATGGATGCAGAATCACACTGAGACGCGTGAGACTGAGGAGTGTGTCCACGTGACCTCCAGCACGCGGAGCTGCTGCACAGAAGGAGGCTGCGCCTGCGCAGACCTCATACCTCTGGGCGCTCTCACAGTCAGCTGCAAGAGCAGAGGCACAGCGGAGTAAGAAATGAGAGCAACAGTTAGCGAAATAGTTTCAAACTCTTGATCAACTGACACAGGAGAATTATCAGTTACAGAAGCCAGATTGTAAGGAATGGCTTTTGGAAGTTTGACCATTCATTCATTCACCCTTTGAACAAACACTTGAGAGGTGAAGAATTTGTCATGGCTATTTAGAGTAACTGTTTTCAAATATATATTTTAAATAATTAACAACATAATATATAATGTATTTGCACAATAAAATGCATCTATTAATATATGCTGTATTATATATTAATATATAATTAATATGTAAACATTAATCGTATAAATAATATAATTTGTATTAATATAATACTAATAAGTTATTAATAAATATGTATAGTTAGCATTTCATGCCTTTTAAGAGTTGAGCCTCAAAGCAGATTCCCTCCATTTCTACTAAAACTTCCCTGTAAGTATATTTAATAAAGAAATGTAAGAAAATCAGTAAATCTTCTTTACATCACATGACTTTTCTCTCAATGTATGCATTTTTTTCCACGGTTGTCTTTTATTTTTGATGTAAATATATTATCACATGGTAAGAAATTACTTGGGGAAATGTAGTTAAAGACTCTGTACTCTACTTTCTGTGCTACATGAATTAATATAAAATATACCAATACAGTGTGTGATATGTTAGGAAAATCATATTTCTTATTCACCTAGGAAATATTTTATGAACATCTTCATGCAGAAGCACAGTATTTTGTACACTAAGAAATAAGTGTTAATTACCAAAAAGACAGGCAGCTGTGAAAATATTTTTCTCTGATGAGCAACGCTTCACGTCACTTATTGTAAAGATAGAGAAGAATAAAACATTCCTATCAAATGGGAGTCAAGTGGATATGCTGAAGCAAACAAACAAAATTACTCCATAAATGCATCTTTTCTAGAGAATCTGTGTAGAAAATTCCACAATGTTGTCTTCTCTGATATATTTTATAAATTGAGTTCTAAGCTGCTTAGCCACAGATCCCATACCAGTCTTCTTTTAGAATATCATTGTTTGGTTTTAACATCTGTACTTCATTGGCATTTAAATTTGAATGCAGGGCTGGGGATTTAGCTCAGTGGTTCGAGTGCTTGCCTCACAAGCACCAGGTCCTGAGTTCAATCCCCAGGACCAAACAAAACAAACAAAACAAAAAACAAACAAAAAAAAAAAACTTGAATGCAAAAGTTCATGTTAAGAGTCATATTTTCATGGATCTATATCAGTAGATTCAAAGATTTAATGATCACAAGTAAGTTGCTATTTCACACAAGTTTTTCATGCTTGAAGCTTTTATAGGAGGACATCAGTGTTATGAAAGGAAGTGTAAGGAAAGATCAGTAAACTTTCAGTCCAAATAATTTTGTCAACAGTTTGACTTAGTCCAACTCCAACTATGTAATCTCTCTGTAATCAGTTCATTTCAATCTCTCATAACAGTAGGATATATCTATACATACATATATATTTATGTATATTGAAACATCTCTGACTACTCAGATCTATATCATGAATTTAAGCAAGTAATATTCAAAGTTGCAAAAATTTGCAAAACAGAGGCAAATAGAAAGGTTGGCATATATTTATTGCATGCCACCTCTATGTCAAGCATATTATTATAATGATCATAATTTTTGTTCAAATTAACATTTTATGTAAGCTGGATGTCACTTTTAAAGGTAATATTTGTGACAATTCTTTTCTCACAATTCCTCGTTGGACAACCTGGAGAAATTATCTATCAAGCACTCTTATAAATATCAATTGCTTTTTAGCAAATAAAATTGTTCTAAGGCAACAAAGTTCGGAATAATATTAAAATGTAAGTATTAATTGAATTATCTCTTCAGAACACATAAAGGAATGAAAGGGCACACTGGAAGTAGTAAGTATGGTAATTGTTGAAGAAATAGCCGCAAATGCAGACTGGACTGAAATGTTAAGTTATGAGTATAAGAAGTAGGGTACAAATTAATTAATTTATTTGAAATATTGTTAAAATAGTTCATATTAGGAAGAAACAATGTACAAATTTCAGTGTTGTTGAAGGAATTCCACACAGTGACCGTTTTATTATGTGTGCAAATTAAGCAATATTAAGGCAGTTAGCTACCAACCACATACACAGATGTTTGGCATGGGAGCTTGGAGATTCTAATTGCTTATATCAAAAAATGCTTAAAGAAAATCATCAAATGAAGTATAAACAAATTTGTTCACCATGATACTGATCAAATTTGATGGAATATATTGTAGGTAAATTAATCAATTACTTTGTGTCAAAATATAAAAAAGATAATCTATAATATATAAAAATATATCGATGTGTCCTTGTCAGATATTTTTTAAAATATTTTTAATAATGAAAATACATAGATAAGTGAAACACGGGTACATGGTATATGCATATATAGTCTGTGTGCATACACATGTGTTTGTAAGTGTTTAAACCTTCCTTTATATCCATGATCAAGTATTAACAAATGTTTTGTCTCATTCACATTATATAATATGATAGTATAATATAAACTTTTATTTTTATAGGGTTTCCATCTTTAAAATATGGGTAGAAAATTATCTTGATGTAAAATTGAGCAGAAAACAATCTTTCAAATTGAGCACTTAAAAATCTTCCTTTAGAAGTTATAATTATTGAAGAATGTTCTTCAACCACTACGTGTGTAACATATCTCCGCATGCGCAGTGAAATCACAACCCAATTTACACACTGCTGAATCTTTATTTAAGTGCAGATTCATCTTCATAAAATTTACACTGTATACCTATTGAGTTATTTCAAAACTGAGTTTTGAGAACAAAATGAAAACAAACATTTTTCCAACTAGTAAACTAATTCTGGACCAGTATGATGGTTATCATTGTTTGTTTATTTCTCCCTCAAATTCTGCAACTTTTCCCACATTGTCTTTACATTTCATAAGCTGTTTCTCATTTTGTGTGTGTGTGTGATACATTTTATGGGAGTCAATAGAATACCTAGTGTGCTGTATTTGTACAGTCACTAAATTTCTTTTTTTCCTGAAAAATACACTGAAAGGGAAAGGATGAGGCTTTCTACACTATTCACTATATAACAAAATGAATCGCAATGAAATTTTCACTTCTAATTCAACAACAGTTTTGATTTTAAAAATACATGATAGAAGCTGGGTGTGGTAGCACACACCTATAACCCTGGCACTCAGAAAGTAAGGCAGGAGGATTGGTGTATGTTTGAGGTCAGCATGGGCTACATAGTGAGTTCAAACCAGCCTGAATTATACAGGAAAATCCTGTCTCAAAAACAACACAGAACAAAAATGTATAATAGATCACCTTAGTATTCATTTTAGAAGTACAATGTTATGCAATTTAGAAATAATAATTTCAAGTTCTTTTTTCAATTCACTTTTTAACTTAAATTATCTAAAATCTCTGTAAATCAGAAAGGCTGAATATTAAATTTTAGATCGAAAGTATTTATGCAAATCTCTTCAATAGGATATAGGAAATGCAAATGCCAGATTGAAGAGGGTTGAGCAATAAAGTTTAGATATTGGGCAATATTAGCCTCTTCTGAAAAGGTTACATTCCAAACATCATTTCCAGGGCACTCAGTCATTTATTTTTGTGTAGTTATTTAGTGGTGATTATCTCTTGATTCATCAAAGTGGAAATCCAGAATGTTTAGTTTAATCACAATTTGGTTAAACTAGTAAAAATAATTCCTCCTATTTTGGCTCACAGTTTGTAGATGTTCCAAGGTCAGCAGCATGGCAAGGTGCATTGCAGAGCAGAAGCAGTCCAAGGCACGGCAGGCAGAAGGCAGCAAGGAGTGAGCAATAGCAAGAACCCTTCCTTTCCCTTTTATCCTATCCAGGCTACGAGCCTTTTGGGTGGAGCCACCAACACTCAGAGTGGGGCTTCACATTATCCACACCAAGAACTATGTTAAACCAGTAGACTAATTTAGTTATCACACACTTTTAATCTATATTCACACACTCGTACTCCATATTCACCCCCTAATTTCAGGCCCTTCCAAAATCCCCACTTATGAGCTCATGAGGCTTTGGAGGGACACCTAGGCACAAGCTATAACACCTCCACTACAGTTATTATCAACTATATTAACCTCATATATTTAGGGAAATTATTTGTTCATGTATAAAATTTTTACAAATGGTCATTCACTTAAAATTTTCAATGGTATGTGTGGAGTGTGTTGGCAATTTAATGAATTTCAGAGCCTGATTATTAATATTAGCTATTTTAATGAGTCACTGCAGATTTATCAGGTATATTTTATCAAGTTTTACTGACATTTTTCTTGTCTTCTGGACAATACCATGAAAATCTTCCAAAATGAATTATGAAGTGTTATTCAGAAAGATACTGACTTTCAGAATCCTGCATAGTCTATATTGAAGAGCCCACTGAATTCACAACAATCATCTCACCATCCTTACTTGAAGATCACCATAAATTATAATATTATCAAATTATATTCTTTTGAATAAAATCAATATCCATTAATCTATACCCATAAAAATATACAGACTAATTACAAATGGAGAGACAGAAGAGTTCTTCCTCAAAATAGAATGGTAAGTAATAAACACAGGAGGAATGATTGAAATATGAGCTCACCATCTGGCACTCATCACAGTAATTATTAAACATCAATGGAGACTAAAACCAGTGTGCAAAAGTTGGATGAGCACTGGGATATTTGCCTAGTTTCAAAATACTTCCCTGCAGAATTCTTATAAATTATAAAGAAGGAAAGAGTAATATTGTAATAGAGAGAGCTACTATATACACTTAACAGAATGATCAAACAACATTCCCCAAAATGTGGTAGATAGACATCTAATGAGAAGAACGCAGATTCACTTCTGTGATATTCCTGCCAAAATGCTTATTTTGAATCTCATCACGAAAAAATATCAGACAAACCCAAATACAGGAATATTTTACAAAATAACTGGCCTATGCTCTTGTAAAATGTAAGGTCATGATGATGAAGCACTGAGAAACTATTTCATAATGAAGAAGGCTAAAGAGACATGGTGATTAATGCAAAATGATCAGATTTTCTTGAAAAGATATTATTGGGAAAGTTGGTAAATTTGAACGTCATATCTTGGCAGAGAGTTTTGTGGGATTACTTTCCACTTTTCATTAAATTGTAAATTACTTCAAGACAGAAAATTTGTAATGGTACTGCTACTAAATGAATAGTGACTCTTAGTCTATTTGAGAACATATTAAAATAAAATTATGATAAAGATTAAGGACTAAGATTACTTAATATTCAATCTTTTGTTAGGCATACTTCTAGCATAAACTATGTATTTTAATTTCTTGACTAGTTAGACATGTTAACTAGGGAAAATTAGAATTTTTTGTGAATAATCACAAAGCTGACAATCGAAGGAAAATGTATTAAATTCATTTCTGCCAAAGAATTTTAATGAACTATTCATCTGCACGATGTTATCACAATATATGTCTGTTAAAATGAAGCATACTTGATTATTTTTCACTTAATATTATTAGAGATTCAAGCATCATCAGCTAAATAATTGTCTGTCATGACAACATTCTTTTTAAGTTATGGAGATTTTAGTATGTCACAATCAAAGCAGAATCTGACTAAGATTATATTATACTATTTGACACTATAGTGTCAGTCATTGCTTTAATTCTATTGTTGAGACAAAATAGTTTATCTAACACAAACTTTAAATAATCTGTCATGGTAAAAATATAAATTCTATCATATCCAACAATTTATAAGTTATAAACCTTAAAATAATTGTAAAATTATAAATGACTTTCTATATTGCTTAATGACTATCTCAGGTATAAAGATATATAGCTACTTAAAGAAGACTGAACAAAAATGTAATTGTGTGAGTTTATTGTATAATAAGCTTCACACCATGAAATTTTACTCAGATCACAATTAAATATACTTTATTCACCATGTCAGGAGAGGAAATCACCACTAAATAACCTCAATGTTATGTTCATTCCAATTTGTTATGGTTGGAAAGAAAAGAAAAGAGGTTTCCTTTGCAATTGTAGTTTTTCAATTTCAGTAAAACAAAGTGAGATTATGTTAGTTATATGAAAACACCTGAGTTCTGGTACACAAGTCTTGTTTCAAAATGAAGCGTAGGTGGAAAGATATTTAAGAAATACCATTATCTTGTGCATTCTACCAAAGATTTTAACTAAAGGGATCTATAGCAATTCATTTTTAGCAATTTGAACTGCCTGAGTTTTGTGAAAAGCTAAGATTAGCACCTGGAAAGGGAATCCCATAATCACAAATTCTAGTTATCCCTTAGATTGCTTTTTATAAATACATTGCAAACAAATGTGAGGTATTTGCTTAGAGAATATTCCAGCTACTCGCGACAAAGAAAATGTATTTTTCTGAAAATCCAAATAGCATTTTTGTAATGGGCTTCTGTGATGGAGACAATGCTATACCTGGATTGCACTGTTTCATTTTCCCCTGTGCACAGAAGGACACCATTTCCTCAGGCCACTGTCAGCTAGGTTATGTCAGGCAGTTAGAACTGGGCTAGGGAATACCGTATAGACAAAAGTGAGGTAGTGTTCTATCAGTCCTAAACCTAAAATATCATACACATTCTTCCATTTTATCTCTTCCATATTTAGTGGCCAGGAGTAGATAGTAGCAGAGAATAGCAAAAGCCAAAATGCCCATACACCCACAAATGGAAGAGATTATCTTTTTAATTCAGCCCTTAATGGAAAGTGATCTAGGAGAATTCTCACTTGTTATATGCGTGAAAAAGTAACTTTAATGATATTACTCCAATCAGAATTGGAGTTGATTCTTGTAGTTGCTCATTTATCTGACTAATACATCTTTCAAATAGAATCATGAGATTATCTGGAAATAAATGATATGTAAGTACAGGTGTGAGTGTATAAGAATGTTAAGTTGTATAGATCTGTCAATTTTCAAGTAGGGTAACTGCATTTTCCATTCCATCTTTGCAGTCCATTTTCAAAGAACAATATGCATTACTAGTAAAAAGCCTTGTGGTGATCCACTGTTAAAAGAAACCTAAATCAGCACAGATTTAGGCAAGCGATCTCACCATCTATATTTATGGGTACCATGCAGTCAGTGAATGCCGATCTTCATGAAGTGGTCTTGGGAGGGTGCTTTTGTAAAGCTTTCGCTAAGACTTTATCTTGCAATCAAATTATGAAAAATTTTACACTAATGGGCCAGATACCATTTTGGTTATTACTATCCCTGGGGAGTGTATAAAACTTACCAAGTAGTGGGTAAGAGGTGGCAAGTCCCTCTCTTCTTGTTCCTTCATGAACAATTGAAAGTTTCTTTTCATACTAATAGAACATAAAGCTAACATTTACAAAATACTTGGCAGTACACAGAGCCATTTACAGGGATCATTTTATATAATCCTTCCAACCAACCTAGGAACTGAGAATTCTGGTAACCACTATGTTAGTGCTTAGGAAATAAAGCCCAGATGCCATTACCCCAAGACTGCGTGATAGGAAGCACTGTGCTCATCAAGGTATCCTCAGTCTTTCACCCAGCACCTGTTAGACAATAAATACCTGGAAAAGGTTCACTAAAGAGGATAATGAGCAAAGATTTATCTCATGTCTTTTAACCCCACACCCATCTCGTGCACCAAAATCACCAATGTCTCTACTCTGGGAACTTACACCACATTTTGGTTGTATCTATCTCCTGGGGCTCTCAAAGAATCTGTTGTAATGCACCTCCTATTAATGATAATAGAGTGTATGGCTTAAAATGATAGAAAAAATAACCCACTTTTCTTCATTTGAAGAAAACCTGGAATCCACATGCATTCTTATGAACTTGCTATAAGTTGATACTAAAACAACTACAAATTGACACACAACAAGCTAATGCTTTGTACTTTAGCCACCACCCCCACAAACTCACCCTCTTGATGCTGTAGGTTATATTCTAATACTAAAAGACCAATGCAAGAAAAATTAAAAGCTGACCTCAGCTGACAGTTCTAAAAATCAATGTTCACACCCACCTAATCACAAAATGCTGCTTCAGCCTGCCTAGAAAAAGTGGTGATCACAGTGGAACCTTCAAGATTAAAAGAACGCTGCATTGTCTGGTTTAATCAATAATCTCCTAAGGAGGAGTGAGCCATTCAGCTGAGCTGTACGTCAGATTCTTCTTCACATTACTGGTTTCAAAAGAATGTGAGGTGTGTGAATAAAGGCTATGTCTTAAATGCAACTTTTTAAAGGTTTGGCATTTGGTGGTTTCCTTTGCTGAGATCTAGGAAAAACAAATAGTGGGATGCATGACTTTCCCAATTCTTTTGCATAAGGAAAGATAGAAAGTAAGAAGGATGCATCTTGAGGAAGTAGAAAACACCGAAAAGAATTGGAATTGATATTAAATCCAATAGTTATATTAATAGGCTGACATATGGGGAATGGCATCTTTCAGATCAAGAATTAAATTCTTCTGACAGGTTACAAGTATTTATGTTTAATTTGGTTTCAAGTATGACATTTATTTATGTTTCAAAACTATCTAAATTTACAATGTGTTAAAGATCTGTAGTTCACTTTGCATCCAGTTAATTCATCATTGAATTACTTATGGTGTTTTATTTTCCATGCATTAGAGTTGTATGGAGATCTTCTCATTATTATTTTTTTTAAATGTTAAACTGCAACAGAAGGTGACTTGTTCAATTCAAATTGGAAGAAACTCCATTGGTGCTCTTGTTTCTCTGTTAAAGAAGGGTAAAAAGAAATAATTTAAAGTTTATTTTCATGTTTAGAATTTTATACATATTATCTATTTTGGGACTTATGAAGAGCTCTGGGAGATAGATTTTGGTTCTCTCTGTTACCCTTCTGATTTTTAAAATGTTATTTGAATGTGGCAGAGATGTTCAGGAGTCATGAAATAAATTTAGGAATTTTCTTTAGAACAAAATGCATATTGATTTAGTCATTTTGTAATCTGTGTCTGTGTGTGTGTGTGTGTGTGTGTGTGTGTGTGTGCACGCCAGAGATTAAATCAAGTGCCTGTTCATGCTAGGAAATGCTGTAACCTGTGCTACAAATTCATTCTTCATTTACTAATCTCTGAATATTTGCATCTCAGTGGAACCTTGGACTTCAAACACTGAATTCAAGCATTCTGTTGTGAATATTTGATGGTTTCAACATTAGTGAAGTATCATAGCTAGTCACAGAAATTTGAGTCCTAAATAGGAAGTGCTGGTAGTAAAACTACTTGAGTACTCTCTGTAAATATTAAAACACACAGAGTGTAGTCCCTAAAACAAATAATAAACTGGATGTATTTAGTAGGAGGGAGTATAACATAGGGAATTAGAAGGTTACATGGTATTTGAAAGGGCTAAGAGTTCTAAGATCTGAAAAATACTGTGTCATATCATCTCCAGTTCCTATAGAACTAAAATGAATAATTTGATCATCTGGTAACAGATCACAAAACCTGGTATCTAATGTCTGCGTATTTTCATGTGCCTGCCTGCAGAACCTACTAAGGAATAATGACTGTCAATGCTTATCAAAATAGAGTTTGAACCCCACTCTTCTTGAAGGAGATTACTACATTCCACAAGAAAGGGTCATAAAGGAGTATAAAGGAGTGGGAAAGATGTTGATCAAACACCAAATATTCCCACATGACTTCAGTTGTGAGGCCCTAGCAACAATCAAGTGGAAAAAAGTATTCTTAAAAGTGACAGTTGGGGTGAAAAAATATAAACTATATCAAATATATCTGTGCTTTTAAGTGAACACTTGGACTAACAAAAATCCTGTAAAATAGTGTTTAAAATTGAGTTCAAAGAAAGTCTTTGTATATATGGCTTTTTTAAAAATTTATTTAGTTATTTATTTTAAACCAAGAACATGTATTGGTACATTCTACATACAATGGTCACATTCATTACATTTATTCTGTACCTATACATGGTGCATCTTGGTTCTCCCCCCCTCCCCCGCCCCTCCCCTCTCCTCCCTCCCTCCCTATTTATATCAGGTTCATTCATCATTTTCCATATTTTCTCTTTCCCCTCTCTTTCCCCTGTTGCCTTTCTGCTTTTCCCCTTCTTTCTTTCTAGTACTTCTCTCCTCTGCTCACCATCCTCCTTTTATATAATATCTATTACCCCTCTTTGTTGAGGGATACTTGGTGATTATCTTAAGGTGCTTTTTCCCTAAATATGTGCATTTGATTAACCAATTTTCAAAATACCTGCTTATTTTCTAGTATAATTTACCATTACCGAAAATTCATTACCAAATCGGTCTTTTATAAACCTGAGGTTGGTAAAGAAAGGGGCCTCACAACCAGCTTAAACATCTCTTCTGACATTTTTCATGCTCGCCAAGCACTTTAGCAAAGATCTCACCTAACAGTCAATAAAACCTCTTAGTAGAAAATGACAGGAAATTTGGTGCCCTGGTTCTGGAGTGAGTGAGTGTGTGTGTGTGTGTGTGTGTGATAGGTGTCTTTTGCTAAACTACCAAGAAAAACCAGATAGTTCAAAAGCACCAAAATAACAATTAGTGTAGCAAAGGGATTTCTTACAATCTCAAACAGTGTGCACTTCATTAGCCAGAAACCATGTGGCAGGCTAAGCAGCCACCTGCATATATCAAAGCACAATTCCAAAGTGTTTATTTCACCCAGATATAAATACACACGCACACACATGAAAACAGGTATTTAGTAAATGAAGCATCCTGATTTTTAAAAGCTATTGCCTTTGAACATTTTGTATTTGGTATTTGTCATATTTAGCCCAGAAACTTCAATTGGCAAGTATAAAGTCAATTTTAAGCATATTATTTATTGCCCTCTTAACAATGGTGTAGGGACTTAGGATTCACCTGAAATTCTAAAAACACCGTTGCTTCATACAAGGTAAAATGAGATTTCAAGTCAAATATGTGTTTTTCTTGAGATACTGGTAAGCTTTAAAAAAAAAAAACACACAAGAATAAATCTACTCTGGAAAAAGAAAACATTGATTCTGACAGATTGTAAACATTTTTGCCAAGAGCTATATTTTGTAATAATGTGTATGCAGAATAACAAATATTATAAAAGTTAAACTAATGAGCATTCTTTGCAGCTATGGTTTTTAACTGATGGCAATTTCAAAATAGACTGACAAAAAAGTTTCTAAGTACTAAATTTTTTGTTATTTTACTTTTTTCTTTGTTTGTTGTTAGTTTTCATAATTAACTCTTAGTTTGCTTTTTATCCTCTGTGAGGTAACTTATTACTTTGGTTAGTTTCTTTCCTTTCTGAAAGTAATGGGATTTGGTGATGGTTACTATATTAGCCAGGGTTCCCCAGGGAAACAGAACCAGTGAGAAATAAATACATACATATTCCCACACGGAAATGTTATATGATTTAAATAGAAAAATTATTAATAGTAAAATGGTAGTAGAGTTTAAAAATTATAAATCATGTTTAAAAACTGTGTCTTCAAATAACACATGAACTATCAAAACTCTTATAAAAATAAAAATAATGGCACTGCATCATATGAAGGAGTTTAGAATTGAATTTGAAGAAAGTCTGCATATACATGGCTCTCTGAGGCATAACTAGTGATGATGTGAAGCTACTGCTTTTCATACATGCGCTCACACACACACACACACACACACACACTACAAAGAGTTATTATAACAACTGGTTTGCAATTTCAAAATATTATGGAATAGTTTCAGAGTAATATAGCTCTAGTCTGAACTTGAAGGCCTAAGAGCCAGAAAATCCAATGGTATCGTTCTAGTCTGAATCTGGACTTGAAAAAAGAAGACTCCTATTTGTTCGTAAAGACAGGAAGAGAGACAGCATTCTTTCATATGAAGTCTTTTATTCTATTCAGGTCTTCAGCCAGTGGATGAGGCTCATGCACTCTGGGGAGGGCAATGTGCTTCGCTTAATCTACAGATCCAAATGTCGATCTCATCCAGATGTATCCCATGGACACATAGAGAAATTACGGTTAACCAAATATCTGAGCACACTGTGTCCTAGTTAAGTTGACATATAAGATTAAGCATGACACTAGTCCATATAAGGAGGCTTGCATTTGCCCCTGGAAGAACATTGAATATTAAAATTCAAGTGGTCAGTGTACCCTGCCAGGCTGACAGTTGATTAAACAGTATTTGTGAACTCAGATACCTGGCTCATTTTTTGGTGGAAAAATTGAGGAAAAAAATCATTTATGACAAGATCAAGTTTGGTATTATCATTCTTTGTACAATTAAACTTTGCAATTTTTACAGAATTCTAAGATTAAATTCCTTGGATTCTCTTCAAATCTGGGAACTGATAAAAGTAAGGCTTTTGATTGCAAGACCTATGTTAAGCATTGTTATATAATCCATAACCATGATTAGCATCTAAGAATGCATTATTCATTAAATAGCTAGTGTGTGCTTATTCTGTTCCAGAAAGCTTGCTAGGATATTGACATAGTATGTTCAGAATTTTTTTAGAAAATGGTTTTGGAAGGAGTTTGGGAACTTGTCAAAAATCTTCTCTGTTTAAATAAGTTTAATTGAAATGACAAATAGCACAATTTTTCATCATATGCAAATGAGTTGGCTGTTCTACATAAGGCACCAATTCATTCATAGTTTTGACCAGCACTGTTTTACAATGTCAAGTTGTAGAATAGCTCTAATTCAAACAGTCGACTCTTTTATATTGTGGGAGAGGCTGTAAATCATTTGTTTTTTCTAGCCCTTTGAACTTGATCACTATACTTCAGTCTACCACTTAGGAGTCACTTAATGCTAAACACCAAGGGCCTTTTCTGTCACCAATACATCACCCAAAATGTGGTTTAGGGTATTCAGTATACATCATCTTTCCATCTTGTGACTCCAACCTATTTAACGATACATGAGATGTTTGGGGCCATGCTAAATCAACACTTTCTGACAAGGGAATAAATAAATTCTGGTGTTGGAAAGCTTTGTCAGCTCCTGCTTGCCTTGTATTGTACCAGGGACTAGCAGAGCCTCGTCAGCAATCTGTCTGACCTAGCCACTCAGATGTGACTAGACTTTCTCAGCTCAGTTACAAGAGGAGGACAATCTTAAGAAGTAAGTTTATACTTACACCCGAAATTAAATCGCCAAATATTGTGTAGGATGCAGGAATAGTAGATGTGTTGGTACGTAGTGCAGAGCAGGCCGGCAAAGTCCAGAGGTGAGAGCGCGCTCTATTATGGTATTGACAAGGTGACAGCAGGACTCTTGAAGCTGTCAAACTGAAAATAACTCCCACTCTGGAAGACGGGAACACAAGGATGCTGAAGAACCAGTTTCATCTTTCCATAAGAAGACTTCTGACTAGCATAAGTTTTTGCCTAAAATGATTGTCTTAGTTACTTTTCCTTATTGCTGAGACAAGGTATCTGACACCCAAAGTTAAATGGGCAAAGGTTTATTTGGCTTACAGTTCCTAGAGGTTTCAGTTTGCAATCAGCTGGATCCAAAGCAAGGTGGCACGGCAGACAGGCAGAAGGCAGCAGGGTAAGAAAGAGGGTAAGCAAGGGACCTAAGCAGCTTCTTCCTGCACCTTATATCTTATCCAGGCTGCTGGGATTAGGGTGGTGCCAAACCAATCAGTGGATTGATTTAGTATCACACTTGCTTAATCCCAGCATCACACACTGTAGATCCAGCCACCTCTTACCACATGAGGCTTTGGAGGGATATTTAGAAACAAACCCTAACAAAGATTTCTAGGTTATATATGTTAGTGATTGAAATGAGGGAAGAATCATGTGCAGTTCTACCCACAAACATTAAAGGGTTAATATTCAGGAATTTGTTTACTTTGTATTATTTATATTGCTTATTAAGACAAAAATTTCCTTGGACTTAATTTTCACATATACTCAATCTTATGGGGATATTTAAAACACAACATTACTAGCGAGGATATCCCCAAATGCCAATCACTTAATTGATTTATATCTTATGTAATCTACATGAACATTACAGTTGGATTTCAAAGATTATGACATTGTTTTAGTAGCAGATGGTACTTTTATTTTACTAAGCACCACAATTTAGTTTGCTCTGAATTGGCACATTGTGTCTGCAGTTAAAATTCAACAGTCATTTTAGATTTTTAAAAATGTATTTACAGGCTCCTCTCCAGTTTTCTTAATGTTTATGGTATTTTGTTTTGTTTCATCTCTTTTGCTTTATTTTTCTAGTTGGCTTACTTACCTAGCTTCATGAAGAAGGCGTCTGAGTATTTATGTTTACGTACAGTTGGACAATGGTAAAAAAAAGAAAATATTTTGAGTTTTCACCTGACAATACTTTCACATAAAGTATGGACTAATATAGATCAATTCGTGCCCCAGAAATCTTAAATTATGTTTCCTTTTGTTGTTAAGAAATTAAAGGATAAAAGAGCTCTTCAGAGGTTTTGTGGATAAAAGGAGTCATGATCTAAATTAAACAATGCTTCATATTTTCAATAAAATGTTTGGCTATTGAAAGGTTAACGCCAAATACATTTATTAGTAACATCTATTGATTATCATCTTGTGGTCTTCCTCTGTTTACACTGTATATAGACTCACGTGTGTGCACCTAGCAGTAAAAATGGATTTTTTTCTCAAAATGACCAGAGGCTCAACTGTCAGTTACACTTATTTCACAGACTGATTTATTCCTTCTCAGATACGGACTCACTCTCCTCTCCCCTCTCGTACTCTCTTCCCCTCCCTTCCCGCCTCTGCCTTCCTCTCTACTTCTCCTTTTCCTCTTTCTCTTTCTCCTCCTCCTCCTTCATCTTCCCCAACCCTCCCCCCTCCCACTCCCTCTTCCTCCCCCTCCGCCTCCCTTTCCCCTTGTCATCCCCTCCCCCTCCCTCTCCCCTTCCCCCTCTTGCTTCCCCTGGCTCTCACCCTCTCCCTCCCTCCCCCTCTTCCTGGAGATTGAAAGCAAGTCCAAGGCATCAATATTCTAGGCAATAGCTCCGTCCCTGTGTTACATTTCAACCCCATGATTACTTTCTCAACATTCCTCTGATTCTTCTATGTTGGAGTCAAAATTGAGAATCAATGGGTTAGAGCAGTGCTTCCAAAACTTTAATGCACCCCTTAGTATCTTGATAGAATGAAGAAATTTGATTTAGTAATTATTGGTTGAGTCACAAAAGTATGTATTTATACAGCTTTCATACTTGATGCTGATACTAGCATTCCATACACTCCATTTTGGATGCCAGAATACATGTCAGCAATAACTGCAAGATCAATAGAATACCATGATATTTTGTAATCATAACCTACCATGCTCAATCTTCTTCCTAAAGATTAAATACAGAAAAATCAACATTTCGACTGAAAATTGATATATATTTTGATCATTTGTTTTCCAGTATTTAGGATACTTCGGCAACTTGGTTATGTCAACTATTCATTTTTCTAGGATCCAATAATCAACAAATAAACTTTCTGAAAATTAATCATGAGTCTACTTATAGATTTCGAAACATGAGGAGCCTGGATCTACTGAATATGCTGTGACATGACAATGTGGTAAACATTTGTTAATGATGGCACAGTCCCCAAAGTCAATGCTTAAAAGTCTAGTCCATGAGCAATTACATGAAAGTAGTACATGAACATCAAGGGTAATATTAATTGGGTTTTATATATTTTTTGCTTTTCATTTTCTGAAATGTACGATTGATATACATGCTTAGCTAAATTCTGAAGCATCTCACCTACTATATGTATGATGAAACATTGAACAACATTTCACTTAAACTAGGACTTTTCCTCACATTGATAATGTCATAGTCATAATCATTCAAACACGTCAAGCATTTATTTTAGTTTCCTATTGTGAGTGACAGTGTCTACTTGGCATATTTCAGGAAATACTGACTATAATAGTTTGTGCTCACCCATGCCTTAAAGTATTTTTTATCTTATGGTTTTCTAAATACAAGACTAAGGTTCATGTTTGTTGCATTTTTGCAAGTTGTATTTCGGCATGTTCTTTTTATGACTTGGTTATGACAAGCTGTATTCAGAAAAGTGGTGAAGTTTCATGCTATCAGTGCAGAATTCCTTCTTTGTTAGTGGTGTGTGCAACGCCATCTGTTCTCTTTAGAGAGGCAGTGATGACTTGTGGGGACAGTGAGAGCTCGTCGGCACCTGGAAGGCAGTCTTCTGCATAAATCATTATCTTGTCTTCAGTCGCCCAAGCCTGGTACTCTTTTAGGCTGCATTTCTGGCTGAGGTTGGCGCACGCTGTGGGGAGAGTATCAACAGTCAAGGAGAGTTGCTTATTAAATTACTCATCTCGCTTTTATAGAACAGCTGCTAAACCAAACTGGCTAAAATATCTCCATAGTTATCCACAGCATATGTTTGAATACAGACGCTCACACTAAGCAATTCAAAAGCTTTAGGGGTTGATAAATGTTCAGCTCTTTGAATACGAAGTCATGGCTAAATGGATCTGTCAGGATGCTTAGCTTATCCTGCTACTTTTAGCAGTACAAAAATGGTAGGCTTTCTTCTAATCCTAGCATGTGAAAAAAATCAATTAATGAAAATATTCATCTATTGCTTTTAATAAAGCATCAGCTCTATTTTATTTTATTTTATTACATTTTAGTAATAAAACATTTAAATAATATTTAAATCAAGATAAATCATAGGATGATATGTTTGTATTTATACACTAAAATGTACAAGTGCATAAATCCTTTTATAATTTCTTACGACTTATTCCTTATTAGAGGCTGTGAGTTCCTTCCAAAAGACTGTTTATTAAAGATTGATACATTAAATTAATAGCTGTCACGAGCTTGGATTTGAGCTATGGCATTCACTGGTGGGACTTGATATCAGACCACTAGCAAATTTTCCTAGGTCACTACATATCCACCAAATCACAACAAATTTGAGTTATTACTACTTTTTATGATGTTTGTACTGCTGACCCAGAGAAGAAAGGTTTTACAACTCATTACAAATCTCTTTTCAATCAAGTGCTTCTGATTCAAAGAAAGGAAATTCTATTTTTTCTAAACAGGGGTCAGTTCCTCCTAATTCCTGAGCCAATTTTAGCTACAAAATGAAAGGTTATAAAAAACAGCAAAAAACAAACAAACAAACAAAAAAAAAAAACTAGTTTTTTTCTTTGAACTTTTTTTTCTAACAGAAATTGTTGGCTCAGTCTTTATTTTTAACAGATTAAGAAAACACTGAAGATTGTTCCGGCATAGGCTATTTTAGTTTTAATTTGGCTTGTACTTCCTTATAGGTCTTTATTACATGTAGTTGACAAAAATTCCTTAAAATGAGTCAGGATGCATGCAAATATATTCAAAGCTACCAAAACTCCCTAGGCAAAAATAAGCCCAAGTAATCTTTAATATATTCTTTGATTAGCTAGATACTTAATCACTCTTATCTCTATACTCAATGCTGTGTTTACTGCTCAATCTGCAATATCACCATTAATTTGAAAAATTCAAAGTCTAATTTTCTGACATATTCAGATTCAATTCACCCTCACTTTAGAGAAGTTAAAAATAAACCAGGATTGCATTATTCTTCAAAAGAATTCAGCAGCCATCATTTGAAATATTGCCAGAAATCCTTTTGTGGAGAATGGATTCATCTCATACGTAGGTTACAGGTATAACAGAATGTGGTAATGTGACCCCGATATTAGCAAGAAAAACAAAAGCAGAAAATTAGAGGTGCCATTTTCAGTTCTTCTGTTAAAGTCTTTAAAATGGAATCACTTTCAAGAAATCATTAGATGAATCAAATTGTTACAAACAGGTGACATGTAAAGAACACAGTCATAAATCCCTGTAAATTTTTAAAAAATTGATCATTATAATTTGCAAACTATCTCTTAGAAGCATGAATTTTCCAAATATTCTCCTCACTTCCCTCAGTTTTTAGGGTTCTTATGAGAAAAGAAGATATTAATGAACCAAGATACATCATGTATAGGTACAGAATTAATGTAATGAATGTGACCATTGTATGTAGAATGTACCAATACATGTTCTTGGTTTAAAATAAAATTAAAAAAAATTAAAAAAAAAAGATATTAATGAGCAAATCACTGTTGTATTTAAAATATCTATAAATGGGATGAACTTCAATCCAGTCCGCATTTAAATAGATTGTCAAAGGTTCAGAGTTGGAGTTTTCTCTGCATTTCTTTTCTAGACCAGAGAAAAATCCTTATTGGCTTTTGACAGTGTTAGTTCAGCTCAGTCTCTGAATCACTTTTATTCTAAATCTTCTCTCAAATCCTAAAGGCTCTTTACAACCTGATGACTACAATTTCTGTTGTATATTATTGTTTATTCCTCCTTTGAATTATATTCACTTATTCCATTGTGACATTTTTAAAGGATGGCAAACTTAAAAATACTCTCATTCATATTCTCCACGATTCACCTTTATTCATAATTAAAATTCTTGACTATGAATATATCAGCTACCATTATTTCCATTATTATTTTATATTATTAGAAAATTTACCTTTCTAAAATGAATAGTGTAATTTATTTACAAGTATATTGTAATTTAAATTAGCATTTTCTGCTGTTGAAGTATTTTTTCCCTTTAGCTTTTTAGTATTTTTACATTTTTGAAATAGTAGTATTGTGAATAAATACCTAAAATCTATGTCTTCGTGTGCCTTTTTCTCATAACCTGTAGAATATCTTTTCAATTATCTTATCCTTTCATCACTTCATAAAATCTTTCACGGAAAACATGATCCGTTTATGATAGACAGATTAAATATCATTTCTTAAAACTCACTGGAAGTGCCTTCTATGAATGATTGCATTCCTTAATTTGCCTTTTTCATTCTTTCTGCCGTTTAGGTTTCTGTGAGCATATGAAGTAGTTAATATTTGGTTTAGCAGTGTGCATGTCACTTAAGTAAATGTATAGCCAACCATCCCCTTTCAATTTTTAACTCCAATTCCATTTTAAAAGAAAGCAAACCTTGTGATTCTGACTATAATAAGATCAAGTTTTAGTCATGGTGGAAATTCTTTCCTAGTATTTCACCTGCTTGTTTTCCCCACAGCCTAGTGTCACCATCTCTTGTACAGTTTTATGCACTGGCACTCAGTCATCCTATGGCTTCTGCTTTAATCCTTTCTTGTTTAACTAGATGTGTTCCACACTTTCAGTTATTTTTTAGGTAAAGGATGTGCGCATACATGTACATAAATAATAAACACAAAGCTTAATGAATATCTTTAAAAACAGGTGCATGTTTGCCAGGTAGAATGAAGGTTTAAACCAACATCCTCACCTCTTCCTGGCTTTTACAAATCCACTTCCCTTGAAAGTGAGAAACATTTGCGAATTAGAAATTCACTACTGTGATTAGATTCTTTAAGTGGCAAAGCTGATCTTATTTAGGTCCAAAGTCAGTTGACTCTAAGTCAAAAAGGATATTCCCCTGGATTGGATGGCCTAATCGAATGAGCTTCTGGAGAGAGTCCAGGCCTTCTCTATAGGGAAATATTTGATGTCAGAGAGATTTTTCTACCACCTTCCAGGATTGCATGGCCATTCTTTCCAGGAGGCAGACTACAGCAGAAGAGACCAGCCCTCTGATTGCCTGGAGTCTTTCACCTGTGAGAAACTGAGTATTATCAACAGCCACGTGACCTGGAAAGAGTACCCTGAGCTCCAGAAGGAACACAACCCAGCACACCCCTTGATTAATGCAAGACCTTGAAAAAGTTTCCCAGTAGTCACCCAGCTCAGCCAGGCCTGGGCCCCTGACTCACGTAAACTGTGTAATAAGAAATGTTTGTTGTTGTTTTGGTTTGTTCGCATGGGGCAGAACCCAAGCCTTACACATGCTAGGCAGTTTCTCCACCAAGGGGCTAGCTCGTCAGCTCTTTTATTGCAAGACAGTTTAGCTAAGTTTTCCAAGCTGGCCTCGAACTTGGCATCCTCCTGCCTGGGCCTCCAGAGCAGAAGGAATTACAGGTATGGGCCACTGTGCCTGTGTGTTTGTTGTTTTAAGCCACTCAGTGGGTGAGTATTTGTTACTCACCAAGAAAAGACTAATAAAACAGAACAGTCAGTAGGAAGCACATAGAACAAACAGTATAACAGTTTCAGCACACACAAGCACTTGTTTCTCCTCCAGTTGCCATACTCTAGATTAATCAATGATCCTTCTTACCATGAGAGGAATTCTGCTGGTTTTCAATTCTGTGTGATTGGAGTCATACGCTATGTAAGTTTTACACTTAATGATGTTCACTCAGTATAACATTTCCAAAATTCATTCATTTCTGTGTAACACTTATCCATTCACTCTCACTTCCATACAGTACATTTTATGAATCCAGCAAAATGTATCCATTTGGCAAGCAATTGAATGAGATTGTAGATTTTTCTAATATAATGTTATTCTTTTACAAGTATTCTTTGGGAGCATACATATGTATTTCTATTTCATATCAAAGTATAAAATATCAGGGTTTTATGATTTGTCCATTTTTGGCTTAACGAGGCAATGCTCAACATTTTATCAAAAAGCAAGAACAATTCACATTCTTAAGGTCTTTTTTCTTACTAACTTTTATTGTTTATATATTTGTGTTATGTATGTTCATATACCAGATACGGACCTATTAGTGTATCTGTATACTGTAAATATCTGACATTAGTAGTTTCCATTTTTATTCATTTAAAATTGACATTTTATGAATAACATTCTAAATGCATATTAATTTATTTCTAATTGATACATAAAATATGAGCATTTTACATGTTAGTGGTACCATAAATGTTTTGAAACAGGTATACATTGTGTCATATTAAAATCAAGTTGATGTTATTTCCTTAAACATTTATCATTTCTTCATGGTGAAAACTTTAAATCCTTTCTTCTAGTTTTTTGGAATGTATGGTCTATTATCATTACCTGTAATCAACGTACTGTGCAATCGGACACCATAACTTCTTGCTCCTGTCTAACTGTACCTTAGTACCCATTGATCAGTCTTTCTCCATCTCTCCTCTCCCCACTTACACTTCTGGATTCTGATAGCCACTTTTCTACTCTCAATCTCTATAGAACCAAATTCCTTGATTCCACCTACGAATGAGCTCATAAGCCTCTTCTATTTCTGCACCTGGATTGTGTCACTTAACATAACTGTTTTCAGATACATAGCTCTGTCACAATTAACAGCACTTCATTCTATTGTGTGTATATACATGTTTTCTTTATTCATTCACTAGTTGATGTACACTTTGGTTATTTCTATTTTTTTGCTATTATGTATAGACCTGTAATGAACATAGGAGTCTAGACATCTCTTTGACATACTGATTTTATTTATCTTGTATATAAAACCAGTAGTGCAATAACTAGACTAGATGACAGTTCTATTAATAATTTTTTAGGAACATCCATTTTTATAGTGGTTGTTCTAATTTATACTCCCACTGAGAGTGTGCAGGTTTTCTCTTTCATTTGCACACACATCAGCACATTTCTTCTTCATCCTATTGATAACAAATAGTCTTACTGGTATGAAACAATATACTGTCATTTTAATTTCTATTTCCCTGATAATTAGTGATAGTAAGCTTTTTTCGTATATTTTTTGGTCATTCGTAGATATCTATTTAGCTGTATTGCTTTTTCTAAAAAAAATTGCTTTCTCTGTCTCTCTGTCTCTCTCTCTCTCTCTCTCTCCTCTCTCTCTCTCTCTCTCTCTCTCTCTCTCTCTCTCTCTCTCTCTCTGCTATTAAGGTTTTGGATTGCACATGTATTTTGGATGTCAATCCCTTGAAACCCTTGTCATACATATAGGTTAGGAATATTTTCTCCCATGCTGTAAGTAGTCTGTTAGCTCTGTTGATTATTCACTTTGCTATGCAGATACATTTTTAGTTTGATGTACTCTCATTTATCTAATTTTGCTTTTTTCTGTGTGCTTTTAAGGTCTCTTATAAAAATTCTTTCTCATTACAATACCCTGAAACATGTTCCCTACGCTTTATTTTAGTTGTTTTGGAGTTACAGATATTACTAAATTTTAATCCACTTTAGTTGACTTTTGTTACTGGTGAGTAATAGAGGTCTATTTTCTTTTGTGTGTGAATATTCAGTTTTCACTGAACACTTATTGTGAAAACAGTGCTTCCTCCAATACATATTTAGCAATGTTCTGAAAAATTGGCTGGCTATAGGTGCATTGGTTTACTTCTCAGCTCTCTATTCTGTTCCACTTGTCTATTTTTCTATTTTAATGCCCACACTTTGACTGCTACATCTTTGTAGTATATTTTGAAGGCAGATATTGCAAGTCTTCCTGCTTTGTTCTTTCTGCTCTAAATGGCTTTAGATATTCTCAATTCTTGTGACTCCAAATAAATTTTAAAATGTGCTTTTCGACATCTATGAAGAACATCATTGGTATTTTGATATTTGTTGTGCAGTGATGATTTTAACTTTGTCATAGGCCTGAAAACAATGGAGCCTGTGGACTATGTACCAAAAGCCCCAGAACCATGAGCCAAAATAAACCTTTCCTACTTTAAGTTGTTTTTCCTAAGTATTTTTCACACTGACAGAAATGTAACACAGAGATCTTTTCAGTTTTTTATCCTCTCTTCAATTTCTTTCATCAGTGTTTGAAATGTGTAATTTTAAGATATATCACCTTATCCTTTTCTTTCAAATTTAACTTTTTTGAGTTATAGTTAATGACCCTTTCCATTTGTCTATTCACGGTCTGAAAGGTGTTTCCTTTTTCTTTCTTTCTTTCTTTCTTTCTTTCTTTCTTTCTTTCTTTCTTTCTTTCTTTCTTTCTTTCTTTCTTTCTTCTTTCTTTCTTTTGTGTCTCTACTGGGAAGTGACCCCAGGGCTTTCACACTAAGCAACATCACAACCCTCACCTACCCCCACACTTTTTTTTTTTTTTGAGACGGGGTCTCACTAGGTCTCTAAGTTGCAATTTTCTGCCCTTGAGCTCAAACTTATGATCCTCCTGCCTGAGCCTGCCAGAGTGCTGAGATTAGATATGTGTGCCACCATGCCTGGCTCAAAAAGATATTCTTAAATGACTCTCTTTTCCCTCAAAATTCTTGACTTTTACATTTGCGTTTAAAATTCACCAAATAATTTTGGGAGAGTGAAACGTGGAGCTCAGCAGAATATCATTACCTGTATGACTATCTAATAATCTTGTCCCTTGATATCCACAAGACATTGGTTCCAAGAACACCATGGATACCAATATCTGTGTGTGTGTTGTCCTTAAATGAAATGGTATAGTAGGATTTGCATATAACATACCTACATCCTTCCATATATATCGAATCATCTCTTGATTACTGATAATTCTTAATAAAATGTATGTGCTATATAAACTTTTGTTGTATTGTTTAGGAAATGATGTCAAGAAAAAAATCTGTGCCCGTATTCAGTAGCAACCAAGTTATTTTTCTGAATATTTTCCATCCACGTTTGGTTACATCTTTTGACATGCAGGGGAGGCTCTCTGTATACCCAATATTATTGAAGGAACACACTTTCCCCAATATGCTATCTTGTCACAATTGTCACATTCAAGTGGCTGTTTCTTCGGGGAATGGCTCTGCTCTGTATTTCAGCAAAGTTTATATATATATATTTGCATCTATCATGCTATCTTAATTATTATGGTTTTATAATAAGTAATTTCTCTGTTTATTTCCTCTTTAAGGATAGTCTTGGGTCTTTCAGCTTCTTATAAATTTAGTTTGAATTTGCTTATACACATACTCACACCCACCACACACATATGAACAGTACAAAACTTGCTGAAATACTAATTTCATTATCACTTGTTTTGGCTTGTGTCTAGATGTCCCCTAAAGCCTCATATGGTCATAGGTGGAGCTTTTCAGAGGTGGCTGGATCTAAAACGTGTGATGCTGGGATCAAGATATAATGCTGGAATTGATTCCTGGTGCAGTGCTTAAGGGCATAAAGGTAAGGGTGCCTCACCCTGGGTGTGAGTGCTACCTGTCCTAAGGTTGAGTAGCCTGGATAGGACATAAAGGACAGAAAAGGAGTCACTGCTTCTCAGTTGCTGCTTCTGCTGAGGCTGCTTCTTTGCGACTTGAGTGACTTCTTCCCACCATGAACTCTTTCTCTTCTGTGGTGCACCTTGGCCATGTCACACTGCATTAGAGCCAGCCCACTATGGACTGAAACCTCTACAAACTGTGAACTGAAATAAACCTTTCTTCCTTTAACTTTGGGGGTTCAGTGTTTTGTCTCAGCAACAAGAAAAGTAACTAAGATACCACTGAATCGCTTCTAAGATATGTAAAAGTGACATATTTATATTATTGAGCTTTCCAATTTTTTCTGTTTGTTGTTGTCTAATTTATTTTGTTCAATTGGGTTTTGAATTTTTTAATTGCCTGTATCCTACACATCTTTGATTATCTTTGGACATTTGATGTTATAATAAGTGGGAAACAATTTTTTAAAACTATATGACTAGTGGGATATTTTTGATAGCTAGAAGTAAATTAATTTGTTTAATTTGTATAATTTTCCTGGTATCTGGTGTCCTAGATAAACTATTTAATTCTAAGTATTTATTTATATAATTCTAGATTTTTAAAAAAACCATGTGATCTGCATTTAACTGTTATGCTAATTTCTCCTTTCTAGTCATTTGTCTTTTATTTCTTTTTCATGTTTTGTAGAGTGAACACCATAAATGTTTGAACAGAATTGAGATAGGAAGTTTGTTCGTCTCACATCTAATTTCCAAGGAATGCCTGTAAATAATTTTTCATTAATTATGAATTGTTGTTTCTTAGTTGTGTGTGCTGCATGAAATTAAAGGAGGTGCCTTCCATACCAGTTTGCAAAGAATTTATGTGATTAATACATCCTGAATTCCAGCATAGACTTTTCTGTATCTATTACGATGAAATTATTACTTTTTTCAACCTTTTAGCTAAAGGTGGAAGTTGATCTTTCAATGTTAATTTATCATTGAAATACAGCTCATTTGGTCTTTATATTATCCTGTTTACTTGAAGGTAAAAGAAGTAAAATTAGAATTTAATAGTGTACCTTTATGCTTTTAAATCTTGCATCCTGCATTTGACTTGCAGCTTGTAAAAGTATTATTTGTTCAGTTACATTTTAACCAAGATTAACCATTTTGGACATTTATTCTGAGTATTAGTTCATGTATACATGGTTCATGACAAATGATGTATTTGACATTCATATAGATATAGTTTTTTTCTAATTAACTGACATTTTTTATTTCTGCAGTGAGAGACTTTAAAATTTGAAAGCTGCCGAACTAACTAGTTTCAGAGACATTTAATTAATATGGTACTTAGGCTATGCATTCTTAAATTATTGTTGCTTTTACAAGACAGTTTTCTTTCTGAAAATTAACTGACCATTTCATTATACTAATTTTCATTTATTTGCTTGTAATACAATATTTTTCTATAAAATTTTTCACTTCACAATTACTTTAAGATTTAATTATCATGGTTCAAAAATCAATGATCATCTGGGACCAGAGATCAAATTCCCCTGCAAGCTTTTACAGAGGCTCGGAGAGAAATATGATTGTATTAGAAAATGATCATCTGAGCTAGAGATATGGTGGTTCTTGCCTGTAAGCCAAGGTAATGGGAAGCCTGAGGCAGGTGATCACAAGCTTGAGGGGAACCTGAGCAACTAGCAAGACCTATCTCAAAGTAAAAACAGAACAAGGAAATACAGGTCAGTGGTAGAGCACTTTGCAGCCAGTGCTGCAAAAACTAACTAAATTCATTTAAAAAAAATTTTTTTAAACATAAAAAAAGAAAAAGAAAATAATCATCTGACCAGAAGCAGGAGTCCAAGTGCCAAGAATGAAAAAGACCAAGAAGAAAGAAAAGTATTTATTTTTGAAACCAAAATACAGCTAATGTCCAATTCATTTCTGGAAGTTTTAAAGCATCTACATAATGAAGACCCAACAAAATAAATCAGAAATACTTTAAAATTTGTATTTCAACAGCTGCGCCACTGAGCTCCCTCATGGGGGATTGCTGGGGGTCTCCACACGGAGCTATAGCCCCACCACTTTTTTATTTTGTCCTTAAGACAGTTTTCTTAACTTGCTAAGTTCCACAGTCTGGGTTCAAATTTGCATTCTGCCTCCCAGAGTGCTTTACTTTCCTTATTCGTGATCCATCCCAAGACTCTCAAGACAATTTTTCATTTTATCTAGTTCAAATTATCTGTCATCACTTAGCATACATTAAGCACTGTGTGTCCAGTGAATTATTTGTATTTCTACGGTTAATCCAATAGTATTTTCAAATATAGCCTTTTTCCTATTGCCCTCCAAATAATTACTACGTATTCAGTATTTTCTTCAATGTAGCAATGCAATTTCTAAGAACGTGTCTCTTGCTGTTCAACCATATAACTTCTTATGTTCAAATCACTTAGCCAGTCCTCCTGAACTCATCTGGAATGCAAATTTCAAATTTTTGCAACCCAGCATAGTAATGTAAGGGCTATTCCCCCTAATTGCTATGGTAATAGTAGTGGTAGCAGAGTAGATATTTGTTTTTCTCATAATTTAAAATTGAAAACTATTTCCTCATACTTAAATTTCACTATTTATTCCAAAATAAAAATGTAGCTGGAGACCAAGAGCTGATTATTAATAACTGCAGAACCTTTCAGCACCAACCAGATTACAAGTTGAGTCTCCAGCAAATTGGAACAGCAACGGTTCGATACTCTAAATTTTGTGTTAGATTAAAACTTGAGTGTATCTGAATTTGTGGTTAGGTGCTACTTTTATCTTCTCAATCCTGTTCTCTGACTGTTAATTCTTTTGTATTCTTTATGGATTATAGAAAATTAACTGAAACATTCAAATAATATAAAATTCCTATGAAAGTGTTAATTTAGTAAAATGTATAGAATGGCTACAATTAATGTGCAAAAGCAAGTTAATCAATGCTTTTATTTCTTATTCTACTACAAATTAAAATGGTTTTACACTGCAAATTATAAACTCTACCTTATAATAAATTGAGAATTCTATCGATTGTGAAAATGATTCAATTTGCTCTTATATAAAACTCACTCATACAATTATGTATTAACCAAAGTTATTAAATTCTAAAACACCACAAGTGCAACAAAGAAGTTGTAAATTTTAGCAACACATTTATAAAGTCTCAATTTCTCTCTACTTCAATTAGTTATCATGTTTCAGAAATTTAATCTCATTCCTTCTCTAAAGAGAATGTTTCAAGTTTTTCAAAACTCTTCTCAGACATAAGGATTAGTTCCTAGTCAAACTGGAAGTTAAAATGCACACACATCATGACATGACCAAATATTACACTTCATGTATTTCTTCAACTCATACTAAAACTTTGCTATACCTTTTCTGTCTCATATTTGTTATAGGGTGTAAAAATTGTAGTGAAGTGGTACAAAGTTTTGTAAAAGGGCTATTTTAAATCTGAGGGGACAGTTACCTTGTAGTAACTTTTTACATTTAAAGAGATACCCTCTAGGATTCTGGGATAAATAATGAATTTTTCAGCTCATTTGATAAGATGACATTGCAAGCTTCTTGTAACGATGCATTTTTAAACTGTTAGAGGACAACTTTGAAATTGAAGCACAGTTTTTGCTAGAACATGATTTCCTCATTTATTAAAATATGAGAACTGTAATATAATTCGAAAATTTACTCATATTTTTCCATCGCTTTAGAGTACGCAGAGATATGCAACTCTAAACAGATAAGGAAAATTAAGAGAACTTAATAGAAAGTTTTCAAACACCAGATCTCATGTCTCAAACAAAAATTCTAAAAGTGAGTAAAAAAGAGTCAGACAAAAGAGCCTGGAAAAAAGTAAGTTTCATATCAACAAATTCCATCCTGTGTTTTGCAGATGATCAAACTCATGACTGCAGTTTAAATTGTTTACACAAGTTAATAGCAGTAGGGGATAGCAGGACTGGGTCTGTAGTTGAGATCTCTTAATACACTGCCCCCCCTTTTTTTCCTTGGCGTCATTATGACACTAACAGCAAAAGTAACTAAACCACCCAATAATTATTCTCTGTGTTAAAACTTACGAGTCTGAGGTATAGACTAAAGTGATCCTGTTTTAGTCATTTAAGTATATTCCTAATGACGTGAGATCACACCAGGAGTTCAGTGGAAAACGTCTTTGATTCCAGTAAATTTAGGTAACCATAAAAGGTCCCTGCTATGTTAAGAAGCTAACAGCATATTGAGGTGAATAACACCATTTAAACTTTAGAACTTTTTGTTATAATTGTTAACAATATTTGTATGTTTGTATGCAGATATTGAGTGAATAATCTGAACATTATTATTTTGAAGACTATGCTTTGTGTGATGCAGCTTTATGTCAACTCCCCATGACCTATGGGAGTCCAACCAGAACTTAGATTCAGAACTTAGTTACCATTTCTCTGATTTCTAGTCCTGGAAATGACTTTTTTCACACTTTTGGCATTTTTCTTGAACCCATGAACTGCAAGATTAGGGGTTTAAACTTTAATATGATTTACTTAAATCACTTTATTGCAAATATTCATGTGATTTATTCATATGTATGAATAAAATGTACTATCTTGAAATTAGTTAACAAGTAACTTCAATGAATTTGTGTGGTGATTTGTGTATTCTAGTTAGAGGTAACCATTTAAAGTAAGCTGTAGGGAATTATAAATGTGTATAATTTGCAAACTAACCCATAAAACTAGTCTTTGCTGATTTTAAAATGTAGTTTCGATTTAGATCACTAATACATGGAGTTTATTTCTACATAGCATGGTTTACCTGAGTATTTTTCAAGTACCCCTAAAATCACTGTGTAATAATTTAATATTATCCTAATATAAGTCCTCTAGTACAGTGAAGATGACACAATTTTTGGCTTAACTATATTTTTGGTACAGTGTAATGAGTCCTAGATTTAAAATCACAGCATTATTATTTAGGACCTTGGTCAATTGGTCATCAAGTAATGACTTGTTATCTCAGTTTTCACAATAATTAAAGCTTTACATGTCTCACTATGCTACAAGCACTAAAACAGGATGGATATTTAAATTTCTTTCTATATCCGCAAACAACTTACAAATTAAGTTCTATATATATGACCATTCTGTGTTCTGTGAAGACTTTGAGAAAAACTCTAACTTTTCTGAGCAATGCATATCCCTTATATATTATCAGAATTTGAAGGGCTATTTTGAAATTAAGAAAAGAGAATTAGAAGTGAACAAAAAGAGTATTACAGTTGGTCATCAGGTCACACATAAAAAGAACTGTCCTTGGCTAATGTTTGCCTGTACATGGAACAAAGTTTAGCAATACCAATTAGAAGTGCTCCACGAATTTCAGTTGAACTGATCCGCGGAAGGAACAAAGAAAACAAGCTTTGGAAATACTGTGTTACTGGCAACTTCAGTGACTTAACATTTTCTTTCAGACATTCTCTGAATTCTTTTTAATTTCAGGTAATCTTTTTTATTTATTTATTTATATAGCTTTCATCCTAAACAGCATTAAACGTTACAGAAATAATTGTAGATATTTTGTCATTTTGAAAGAGTTAACATGTACACAATGTGATAATTTGTTTGAGTGGATCTAGACTGTTTCTGAGATGTGTTAAAGGTCTCATTATTTTCACAGCATTATGAAAATGTCCAGGTTGATCATCTTCATTTGGATCGACTTTTCAAAAGAAATAAAACACATCCTATATAAGGGAAAATACCATTGTCTAGACACGCATTCTTCAATATGGTCACCTGTATGAGTCACCTGTAGATATTTATATTTAAATAATTAAAATTAATTAAAAGGAAAAGTCCCTTTTCTCATTCGCACTCATCAGATTCCAAGTGTTCAATAGTCACAAATATAATTGGGCAGTATCAATTATCAAAGCCAATTATCAGTGGCTTAATTACCTTAAAGTTATTGCAATGAATGACATTAAGTGACCAGTCTACTGAAGTCATTGTCCAATGTAGTTTTACCAAATCTTTGAGAAGTAATGACTCCCCTCTTTAAATGATTCGCTGACTCTAGACTTAAAGTTTTTCATGTGAATGCTCGTTTATCTTATTCAGTATTCTGCCTTGCACATCACCGATGTCCAACCTTCCACAATTGGAACTAATACAGGTCATTGGTGCGTCAAACTTGTCATGTCTATCCATACTGAAGTGTTTTTCCTCTTGTTATCGTTTGTCTTCATTCTTCAAGACAGTTCTTTAGCCAAGGAGCTGTCTTCCACACCCCCCCCCCCGGTAAGAGTTGACCTTGTGGATTTCATTTTCCATCTGGTAATTTAGCGAAGAAGTTGCACTGTAGGAAAATTATGTCTCCGATTTTCTCTGACAACTGTATTATTTTATCAAGCAAAATACTATCAGGTTTGTCAGGTGTAGTTGTCTTTCCATGATCCAGGCTGATTTTTTAAAACAATTCATCACTCTCAGAATGATCTGTTTTCTCAACTCTGATCAGCATTTCTTGTTACTTACAATGTACCTGAATTCACGGAAAAATGGAACATTTGTTTTTATTTTTAGTAAAAATGCTGGATTTTTCTCCAACAAGTCTCCCCCTCTTTTCTCCCTTCCTTCCTTCCCTCCTTCCTTTTGTTCTCTTCTTCCTTTCTTCTGGCCTCTAACTCCATCTTTGCTCCCTCCCTGCCTTCGTCTCTGCCTTCCTTGCGTTTCTTTTTCTTTTTCTCTTTATTTTTCCTTCTCTCACACTCAGGTTGAACCCAGGGACTGGCTCGTGTTAAGCGCATCCTCCTCTATGACTGAACCATGCAAGACATCTCTACATACTTCACTTCCTTTAAATTTATACTTGTTTTATGAGTTATAAGATAGTGTTAAAAGAGGACTTCAGATTTGTTAAAGGGTATTTTTCAAAGACAGAATACTTTCTAGAAAGAAAACATAATGGATATGTTGTCAATTTTATTTAACTAGTTTAATGAAGATCCCAGGCAGATTTATACCAAACAAAAAGTAGACACATTTAAAATGAGATATATTAAAATAAAATTGCACAAGAGAACAAAGCTGGACTTTTTGCGGGTGGAAACCTTCATACTAAATTTGCCTATTACAGGCAAATTTTGATAATAGGAAAAATTTGCTTAAAAGCAGTTACCTACAAGTTGCAGTATACGATAGGTCAAAGACAACAAAAGACTAGCATAAAATGGTTCACAAAGGCATGACGTAAACAACTAAAGTAGTAAACATTGTTATATTTTCATAAACAAAGTACCACTTTTGATGATAATGCTGACTTTCAATTGCATGCATGTAAGCGTTAATTAAAAAAACTGCTAAATTGTAACGAACAAAATTTTATGCCATGTTTTTTAGATCCAAATCAAATATTTGATTGTTTACTTAATTTTTTAGTTCACAGAATTGAGACCATGGATGAGAGTGCAGAAAATGTTCAAGGGAAGAACTTTATAAATGACGAGCTACGGCAACCCAGTGTGCTCTGAATGAGTAACGTGGGCCATACGGGACTGGATCTTCCTCCACAGAGTATCCTAGGTGCACCCAGCGCCAGCCAGGGTACTGGGAAAGTCACCACTATTGCAAGCAGCCTCTGACTTTGAGACTAAAGAGTGACCCCAAAGAAGCCAGATCTGGGTGCTCGCATTGCAGGCTCTCCAGACAAAACGTAAGAGCAGGCCAATCCGGAAGTGGGTATCATCTGTACCTCTGGCTGAGAACTTGCACCATCCTGACACTTTTTTTCAGCAGGCAGCTGCAGTACTTTATGAACGAGAGGACTGTGGACAGTGCTGAGATTTGGGGGTCCAGGTAACTAAGTGGCACTCCTGGAGCTGCAGGACAGACAGCAGGAAGAAAGACAGCAAGGCTAAACCCCAGACTGACCTGCAGTCTGTCCCTCCATGTGTGTAACGCTTCTCTGCATTTGTAACCATTGCAAATGATATGCAATGCAGGCTTAAGATGACTTTTTATTTTAAAACAGCACACATTTTGTCCCTTGTTACTTAAAAAATTTTAATTTATAAGTGTCAAAACAATTCAAATTATATTTTAGCATGTCCTCAGTGTAGAAAAGGAAGCTTTGCTTGTCAACAGAGATTATTAAGTAGCTTCATTGATTGATGTACACTTGGCATCATTTAGTATCAATCTTATGCTTGAATTGATGAGTGTATAATATGGACATCCATCTGTCATGAAAATTTTCCCTTTATTTATTGCTATATGCTATGGAATTACAGTGAACTATTCAGTTCATACAATCTTGCTTGTAAAGTTTAACATCTGTTTGACTCTAGGTAAACATTTAATATTTATAAGACTTAGATTCTTTGTATGTAAAAGAGGAATTGAAAACAGAATATGCTTAGCCAGCTGTGGTAACACCTTCCTGTAATCCATAACTAACTCAGGGAGGCTGAGACAGGAAGATCCCACATTCTAGCCCAGTTTAGGAAACTCACCTAGTTAGCAAGACCCTGTCTCAAAATAAGTATTTAAAAAGTCCTGGGGATGTAGTTCATTTTGATAGCACTAGGTTCAATCCCTAGTACTG
>PVJO010003115.1:0-24670 GCA_004026905.1 Hystrix cristata | reverse complement strand
TAAATATAGCTAGCTTCCAATATCGTAAGGAGAAGCTGGGAGCTGATATTTTAAATACTCTCACAAAAGAGCATGGGGCTTAATCTTTCTCAAAAGGCTCCCTTTACATATATGCAAATAGTATACATGAAGATCAATGAAACTAAGATTCTAAGATATTTACAGTTATCAAATGATTGTAAATATACAGTTGCCTCACTAGGACTGAAAAAGACCATCTGGAATAAAAAGGCAAAATGTTTCTTATGATTAAAAAAAGTGTCTGAGAGAGCATTCAGTGCCTATATCTATCAAGCCTTTATGAACAAGGAAATACAAATTTCTGAAATTCCTTCCCCTCTAATCTTTTTAAATTGAGCTTTAAAAACAGTTTTATTAAAGTACCACTGATACACAAATATCCAGACATACTAATGTGTACAGTTTATGAGTTTGGTTGTATGCAAACATCCATGATACCGTCACCACAATTGATTGGTGTGATAGAAATATCCAACACTTCACAAAGTTTCCTTAGGCCACCTGAAGGCCACCTGAAGGAGTCCAGTTCAATCTTTAACCCCTGTTCGATTGCAAGGTGGTGAGTCAGGGCCCCCTTGATTGTCGAATAAAACCTCTGTTCTGCTTTAGCAACAGCTTTCAATACATTGAAGGATCGCTGGTCAAAGAATAGAATAGAAAAGGCAGTTACACTTTGATATCAAGCGTGAAAACATTTTCGAAATAAAATATGAAGTTTATGGTTCACCTATGATTAATCTTTGTGACGTTTCTGAGCATACTGATTATCTGGAACGTGTCCTTAGTAACATGACATTGAGCTCATGCAGGCATAGGACTTTGGAGGTCTACTGACTACAGAGACTACAGTGCGGCTGTGGAGGAGTCTACCAAGACTCCTTACAGCAGAGAGGCTTTGGTAGGAAGGGTGATGCTGCATTTTTTCCATAAATAAGGTCCATTATGATCTGGGTGCACATTTTTAGAAAAGAGACTTTACCACCACAAATAACCTAACAGTCTTCATATTTGCAATCATTTTATATATCTGAAACCCTCAGAGACATTTTTTATACAGAAGAAAAACATTGTTTAGCATAATCCTTTAATCTGGGCTTTCATTTTAAAAAGTCTGCATTTCTGCCATTAACACTTTATGTTATTCTCTGCATTTTCTTTTGTGTTTTCAAATTCGATATTTTAAAGACTCTCAGTTGTCTTAAAATTGAATGAGTCTTTGGGTGAAATTTTTGCCTCAGCATGGACTCGTATGCCGCCGTTCTTTACATTAGTCTGTTTCTTAGATGACAGTCATTGCTCACAGCCACATACTTGATTCTTACTAAAAAGTTTTCCCTTTTTTATTTTCTGCCAACTCACATGATCATTTTTCCTTTTCACTTATTCGCTATTGCCCCTGTGATCTGCCATGCGTTACTGATAGTGTCTCTTCATTTCCTTAATTTTACTCTTAATTTCTCTTCTTAATTCAAACATAGTATAAGAGATTATGGTCACATATAAGTAAATCTGCTCCACATTTTTTTCTTTTGTAGCCTATGCTGTTTAAAAACAAACTATAATTTCCTTATTTCCATGAGACTTAAATATTAGTAAATATGTAACTTTATCTCCATATTCGCTTATAGACCAAAGAAGCTAAAGCTTTGGAATAAAAGCTGTAATCATGAACAAGTATAGAAAATATATTGAGAAATATATAAACTCCATTTTTAGAGATTAACATGTAACATATTCACAGAACTTTACACATAACATTACACTAGTAAAATCAATTTTCCTATACAAACTCACTCATTAAACATTTTATCAACCTTTTAATGTTTTTTAGGCTAGTGATACATATTTATGTATGTGTATGTAGACAGATTTAATTATACCTACCTTTAAATTAATCTATCAAAATAATTCTCCTAATTTTTCATTATTTCCATTTATATGTGATTGTTATTCTTATATTTCTTCATTTTCAATTATATCAAGTACCCAATTATAATCTATGCACTGGGTTTTAGGGTGAAGCATCTCAAAGCAAACACTAGATACAATGTACAGTGGTACCTTATTTCATGAATTTAATTCTTTCAATGATTCTGGTTGTGAACTAAATTGGTTGTGAAACTAATCAAATATCCCCATAATTCAGTATCAGCCTAAGTGGAGTTCGCCAACAGGAGCAACATTTAGCAGAATACCTCTCTTCTACAACAGCAGCATTTGTGAACCAAGGTACCACTCTATGTCATGTTCACACTTTATGATCATTTCAGGGAGGGAAAGATCCCTCAATGAGAAGTTTGGATTAAACAGCTAATATTAAAGTATTGTAGACTTTATTTTTACTCTTATCCAACAATTCTAAATATATTTGCGAAGAACCTCGCCTAAAGATAGATACTTAATATTCCCCCCATCAAAGTACTAAATAGCTATCTAAGCAAATTAGTGAACTTCTCTAATAACAGGTCTAGGTTATATGTAATATACCATTTTATCTTTTTCATTGTTTACATAACTACATGTATGTTTTCTTCTGAATTAGAGTTGTCATCTATTGAGTTATAGGAAATATTTCAAAAATTGGTTAAACAAGTGTAACAGAAAATGTGTAAAGAAGATTCTTCTGTTGTTGGAAAATATTTTAGGAAAACGCAAATAAATGTGTGTATGGACATTTAATTGTGTCTAAAATATAAAACATTTTCTGTACAATTTTGTATTTAAAAAGTTTAAAGTTGTTATTGAAAATAGATCCATTTTACAAAATATAAATGAATAAGGAAAAATTTGAGCTAGATCAATCTCTTTATATTGTAAATTTGAAGCTCAATTTATTTGGGAAATAAATAATTTTATATTATTAATCATTATGTTAGATAACTTACATTCCTTCTAATAAAACATTTTTACTGAATATTAAAATTTGGAATAATTATTCATCAGTCCAAAAATTTGAAAAAGAATGTAATACATTGCATGAGGAGATAAACTGAACATTTGTTGACAAACTATTTCATGTAGGTATTTTAGAAAGCAGTTAAAACTCACAAATGAAATAAAAGCAAAAGTAAGAAAAACTACATCTTGTTTTCATATGATGACTTTGCAGTGTTAAGGGATCAGTTAATTTATTGATGGCTTGCAATTGAGGGAGGTGCGTGCATGTGTGTGCATGCGTGTGTGCGTGTGTGTGTCTATTTCCTCCTAACATGGCAAAAAATTGCCTGAACTTTTCCAAGGCGAGAGAAAAAGGGCATTTATTTCGAAAGCAGGCATTTCCATACATAAATGGTTACAAGATTTTCATAATAAAAGAAAATGCAGAACTCAATCCTCACGGAATGCAGGGCCTTATTACCATCAGCAGTTAGTAAAGGAGCAGGTTTTCTCTAATGTTTTCTGCCCGCGGCAACCACCTGTTCTGTCTGACCGACCAAGAGTACAGGAGCGTGAAGGGGAAACTTCCCAGCGCAGCTCCTGCGTGAGGAATTGGGTATGCAGGTCCCTTTGCTGCAATTGAGTGCCACATCCCTAAATCTGTATGCAGCAAATGTTCTGCCCGAAAGTCATGAAGATGGGAAAGGCCACTTTGCTGGGAATGTGTAGACATTCTGAAAAATCATTAAAATGTATAAACATGATTTTCAGCAAGATTTCAAAAGTAGATTATTTTCAAAGTAATGTTTAGAGACATTGGCTTATACTTTGATATAAGGCAGCTTCCAGTCTTTTGTAACTTCCTCAGTCCCTATGTTTGTACAAGGGTTAAATAACAGGCTGATGAATTTTTTTGGGGTGGTGGGGTGGAATAAAGGGGCGGGGTGGATGCGGGGGACTGCGTGGTGATAGTGGGAAAGAAGGGAGGGGGCGTGCTGTGTCAGGCTGATGAATTGTTAAAACAGAAAGATATAATTTTATTTCTCCTTTCTTACATCCAATTTATGGTGAATAAATACGATTTTTTTTCAATATATTACAACTACTATCAGTAACTTTCTGTATTTATTGCATACCCACTATGTGCTTAGAATTTTTTCTAGCTAACATCGAATAAAATGGAAATATTTTATTTTGGTTATATTTCTAACACTCACAGTGTTTAAAGGAAATACTTATTCACCGGTATCTAAATTAAATCCAGACACGGCCTGCCAACAGTAACTAGTAATCCTTTTTATCAATTCTTACGACATGTTTTCGAGCATTCACTTAATTTTTTTATGGGAAGAGTTTTAAGCTCCAAGTAAGCAATCACATGCTTTTGAATTGGGAATGTTTCTTCCTGGAAAGGTTCTTCTAGCTGAGAATGGAATGTTTAGGGGTTAAACTGGCTTTGAGTTACCTTAAGCTAAGCAGAAAATAGCACAAAAGCCAAATATGTTGATGTGGTTTGCTAAATTTCCATTTATTATTTAGTCAAATAGTATTTCCTATTAACCATATAAATGAAATCCAGGTTAGGGCTTTTCTTTCCCACTCAAAATGAATAGAATGCAATGGGAAGCACTCTTTTTTATTTTCTTTTCAAACAATAAAAAGCTTTAGTATAATGAAGACAGAAATCCAAAAATCAAGGTAAGTGTTTCATATGTGAATCACAGTAGGGTTTATGTGACAGGCCAAGGAGAAGTTGACGCAAGGTTGGAACATGATAAATTCAGTGTAGTTAGAGATACTAATAGTAACTCATTAGGTTAACATAGAATGTATGTAGAAGTGTATAAATTGATTTAATATTTCAGTAATTGACAAAGATATCTATTTCCTATTCTCTACAACAAAGGCTGAATGGTTATGTATAGAATTGTTTCAAGGAGTAGGGCAGATAAAATTTATTTCTGACTGATTGACAGTATCTTCTTCTGTATAACCAAGATCCTATTACAATACATCTATCCACCCACCCATCCATCTATCCAACCATCTCTCTATCATCTATTTTGATAAAAAGACAATAAAATACACTTCAGAGAATCCTCATGAATGTGAAAATGTATTGTCAATACAATTACACTACTTCTCTGAAGAAAATGTTAAATGTATCACATTTCCAGTGGTTATTACAAAATACAGTTTTGTAAGTGTTTTATATAGAAACACAGCTTCACTTGCTCTCAAATAGTGTCAAGATACTTGTAGTTTGTTAGAAAAATGTGCTAATTTCTTGAAAATTTGCATGTAAATATTACCAAATTAATGATTTCAAAGGCTACACACACGTTTTATATACACTACTAGTTAGTGTGAAGTTTTAGAAAATGCAGTATTGCTTCTTCAACCTGGAAACATCAGTTCATCATAAAATCTCACATATTTAATACAACCAGTAAGGCCATTTTTTCTTCATACACTTAGCTAAGAAGTAAATCTAAAGATCTCTTCATGCTTGACAATGTTTTAAAATCAGTGTTAAAACGTAGTCATTAAAGAAATGAGAAGTTGTAAACATGATATAATGCATTATTGATGCAATAGCTGGTATATTTTCCTTTTATCTTACAGAAAGGTTATTTTAGAAGAAGAATGAACTAGTGGTGTAGAGGAAGGAGTGAGGGAGAGATGACAGAAACATTACTGCAGAGTGGTGACAGTAATAGGAGTCTTTTAGAAAGAGATTAAATTTTATCAAAGGGTAGAATGACTGGAAGGAAAACAAAAATAGGCATTCTACAAAGGAGAAAATAAAAACAAAACTATTTTTTGAGAAATATATTAGAATAATATTACATTAAACTTAGAAATCACTTTCAAAAACGTACTCAAATGCAGACTTAACCACAGTAATTAATATTTACTCAGTAATTCAGAGTCATAAATTCCAAAAGAAGTTGTGGTGGCCTTGTGACTGGATTAGCTGTAAATAAAACAGTAGGCTTCTTTTGTCCTTCGCCACTGTGCAGCACACTGTCCATTTGTTATGACAGAATGTTCCAATAAAGCAAAAAACAAATTTTAAAAAAGAACGCTTAACATTTATGGCATGTACAGTATACCTTCATATGATGTGACATTATAATTATTTTAAGCCATGGCACCAGTAAGCATTTAAGAAGCTGTAAAATAGGCATTTATATCTTTTTTTTTAAATTTGTTTAAAAGTTAGAACTCCAGATAGTTGGACTGTAGCCAACAAACATCAGCAGAAACACAATTAATTCTCTTGTCTTTGGCCTGGTGTGCTTGTTTCAAAGGGAGATTCTGTATCAGTAATGATGAGTATGATGAAATGCTGGAATCTGGGTTTTGTTATTGCCAAAGGCCAACTTAAAAAAAAAGTGAACTGCTTAAGCTTTGAGTATTGTTTCTTATGTGCATTAGCTTTAGGAAAAAGGCAAAGTCTGAGTGGTGAGGAAAAATGGAAAAGAAACTTAGAAAGGGTTTCATCATTTATAAAACAATAAAACAAAATGATTGACTATGAATACTTGAAATGACATGTTTTTAGCATGGAAGAGGGAGGTAGATTATGAATTCCAAATACTGTATAATGACATCTGCATCTTCAAGGATTCCCCATTATCTCTCTTGTTCACTTTAAGATTCCAAATTGTTTTAGAAAAATTCAAAGAAGGCTTTTGCACTCTATAAAAAAACATTCAAAGCAATTTAAGAAATTACAGTGTTAAACTGTGAAAATTCATGTTGCAGCTTATTTTTAATGAATGTCAATGAAGTAAGCTATCCTTTGCTTTCTTCCATCTTTAACTGTGTTAGATCGACTGTGAATATTGAACCTGCTAATTAATGAGTAGGATGACCTGTGATGTCACATTAGCTCCTGGGAACAGAATTGGGTAACTCAGGCTCCCTCTGGTGTCTGAATTATTCTTTTCACTATAGTTACAAAAAAAAAAAAAAAGAAAGAAAGAAAGAAAGAAAAGAAGAAATAAAAAAAAAACTTGCCTAATTAAAAAAAAAACTGCTATAAAATAGTAAGAAAAACTTCCATTTTTATATTGTCTTCCATTAGAAGTCAGCATGACTTTAATTTGAAACAAGAAAATGGGCATTTTCATGAAAGATGTTTAAAATGTATAGACTATTGTTTACCAGGAAAAAAAACATAAGATAAACGTAATTTTGCTTTAGTAATTTTGCTTCAAAAGACTCTAAATTTTGTAGAAGTAGATTTTTATAATAAATATAACTTCTTATATTTGTATTTAATTGGCTAGCTAATTTAAACTAGTATTATTTCTTTCATATAAAGATATTTCTACAAAAAACACAACATGTTTAACACTAATACTTACGCCTTAAAACAAAAAATTCATCTATAATAGAGATAATTTCAATAAATGACAGAAAAATTTTAGAGTTTCCAAATCTTGTAAACTTATAAAAGACTATTTTAGGTTTTAAGGAAGGTAACAAAGAGGAGCGGTAACAATTCATAACTACATGGAAGAAACTCTATTTCCTAGTATTTTACTTTTTTGTTGTTGTTGTTAAATGCTGTGTTGTGATGTTTCTTTCTAAATGTACTTGATATTTATACTGTGGAATTTGTTATGAACATTATTTGGTATTTAAGGCCTTAGACATAGTAATCCATTTTATTCAATATTTCTTTTTATTAAATTCTTTAGCTCCTGGTAGTAGAATATGATGTTTCATTATTTTCATTGTTTTTATAAAACCATACTTCCATACATTTAATATTCAAGAAATAGTTATTGATTGTACATATTTACATGGTATAAATATTAAGTCTCTATTCTGTGTGTATAAATGCAAAATATATAAGTATATAATTATACAATTGAGTAGATTTGTACAAATTATATATCATAAATTATATATATTTATATAGATTATAAATCTTTATATCAATTTTATATGGTATATACACGAAATAAATATTATATAATAAATACACAAAAATAGCTGCTGACATTTTCTCATATTATTATCAAAGTATTGCTATTTTATTTCTTTTTATATTTGTTAGCTCACATTTGCTGTGCATAACAATTAGATCATCATGGGGAATTGGTATTTTAAAATTCAAAATTAAAACTAGATAAAGTGTGGAGTAAACAAAATATAATTCTCTGAATAAAAACTAATATTATCTAGAATTAAATATCATTCTCTTCTTAGAATCAGGTCGTTGTTAGCTTGCAAAAATTTCTATTCAAAGGTAGAAATTAAATTTATAAAAGACAACACAGACGAGGAAGATAACAATATGGGTGCCAACAAATTAATAAAGAAATCTAGTAAATAAGTTTGCAAAATTTTCTCTGAGACAAATGAAACTAGAATAAGTGACGTTTAATAGTAGTTCATTCACTCGTTTATTCACTCAATCATCAATTTTAAAGTACATATTACATACCTATTATGCAATAAGCATATTTTACTTGCCACATGGAGCTACAATTTTATTTAGTTTATCACTAGGACATGAATAGGAAGAATGCATCATTAATTTTCTTTCTCAAAAAAGAATAGAAATCAGAAAGTAGAAGTTGTTTGAATGAAATTCAAGTATGTTGGTTAGTATAGATGTCTAACCGGTGATTTAGTACTGCCCAGCGCTGGAAAGGTTAAATCACGTGGGCACTGTCACTGGCATGAAACAGATGTCGTGGCGTATTCAGACATGGCGCAGACATGGGGACAAGTTGAAGAGTTGGCAAGAGTAGGAAAGTAGTTATTGATAATGGTGACAGGTAGACAGTGTCAGAGAGCCAGTTGCCGGGTGAGCATTCTGCCAGGAAGGTAGAAAAGCATGAACACACATCATTTAAAAAAGATTGTGGCTGAAACCCAACTATAGACTGTATATGAAGATTCCAGAAAGAAATCAAGAAGGAACGTGTGCTTCATGGCTCTGAATTTCATAGGTATTAGAGTTGAGTTAAAGTGAAAACATGGAGTTAGAGTTGAGGGACGAGACATTGGCCTCAAGAAGGGTACAGTACCACAGAGTTTCTGCATTCAAGGAAAGGATATATATTGAGTTACCAAGATGGGAGTCGGAGAGCAGCGCAGGGAAAGCATCAAGCCGAGGGAGGATTTGACAGTGCCACTGTCTCGGCCTCCGCTAAAGCGGCTCATTATCTTCCTTTGGATGAGGACCAGAGGCTGGTCGGGCTGGCAGAGATCCAGAGGTGGGAGAAAATCGGAGAGGGAGGCGAGACTGATAATGTAGGGAATTAGACACATACTGCAAATTTTAGGTTTTTTACTAAAATGTGATGGGGATATTTCTCAATATATTAGCAGTATATGAAACACTCTCATATATCAATTTCAGAGGATAGTATAAATATTACATCTTAGAGAGTTCAGGATAAATGCTATCCAAATCCAGGAAAAGAAATTGAAACATTACTTCATGACATTTCTAGTCTTTCAATTATTTCTATCCAAAGACTACTTCCTAAGCACAGGGTAGAGAAGCCTAAGTTTTCTGCTTCTGAAAGACGAGTGTCCAGCAAAAAGAATTCTGTCTAAATATGTATGTGGATCTAATTAGGCATGTCAACTCATTTTGGCCTTTGTGCTCAAATGTGACTTTTTCCCTGGAATAACATTCAATCAACTCTGCAGGGTTGCAAGTATAGCATTGGATATGTATGTGAATAAAGTGCTCCCAGTAAATACCATATTATGTCTTGAGTAATAATGAGGAAGAGGGCACAAAAATTTCCTTTTTTGTCCTTTTTGCTTTGCAAGACCTTACAGACAGACAAATTTGAAAATCTATTTTAATTATTTTGGTTTTTTAATATCTATTTATTATTATTCCTTATCTTCATGATTTTTACATACATACACTTATAGACATGAGTACATAGGTAAACAGACGATTTGTATTTTATATTTAAATACTACTTGAGTTTTAGGAGCAAATTTCCTTTGAATAGAAAATAGAACGTAAGTAAATATCTTCCTCAATGTAAGGTAAATCTTTTCTTACATAGACTTTAAAAAAATTAAAAAGAAACTGATGCACTTAATATATAAATTTAATGATGTAAGATGATGATGTACAATCAATCTTTTTCCAGGTATCTGAAGAAGTACAGTAAAATGAATCTCGTTATTGAAAGCACAATATATTTTAAACAAATGTGGTTCATAGAACTAATTAAAATGAATAAACAAAAAACAATCTGCAGAAAAGTTGAATTTCTTAGTTTGTTAACATATTTGTTAGTTTGCATGTTCACTTTTGAAATAAAGGGTGCTTTACTTGTCTTTTACAAATATGCTCATATTTGTAAATGTATGCAAATGCAAAATTTACAGAACTTGTACTAAATAAAATCTGAATGTCTTTCTACAAAATTATAGAAAAGTCATTAGCTAGTTAACTGGCTAGACATACATGTGCATATATTTAATCAGAGGAAATACACAATACTCGTATGTGCAGTTTATAAGCTCATACTCTTTATTAATATTGTATAGTTGTGCTTATGTGGTACTGAAAAACCTACTTCATTGTCTTATTGACAGTGTGAAATCTTCCTGAAAGAAGGGTCAAGTATAAGCAAAGTTTGCCTGATAACATTGATATGACCTCCAATTCCTCCAATTAAAGTAAGAAAATTTTGAAATTTAAAAATCAAAAAGTAAATTAAAAAAAAAAAAAAAACAAAGAAACCCAGAATGTGTACCTATATCAATACTTGCGAAATATGCCTGGTCAAAGCAGAAATCCACAGTACCAGTGCCCCATGTGATAGCACACGCCTACAGTCCTCGCGCTTGGGAGGACAAGGGGAGAGGGAAGATGGCTTGAATCCAAGTGTTAGAAACAACACTGTGCAGCAGGAGGAAAACTACCGGAAAAGAGAGAAAAGAGAGAAATTCCCAAAAAGAGAGAAATTCAAAGCTACTTCAATGATACCACTGTTATTTTAAGGAACCTCACTGACAAAAGCAGAGGGATGATTTTTCTTCCTTTGAGAATGTTTTTCTCTGATTTTTTTTTCCCCCTCAGAAGTATTTGCTTCTTACATAAGCTAGTGAGAAAATCATCCACAGATGTCTTGTGGGAATAGTAAATTTGAGTCATATGCCTACTTTGATACCCCTTTATTATGGCTTGGAGGGAGAATGTCCTCCAAAAGCTGATTACATCAAAGGACACTATACTCCTCACTGGATTAATCTGCTGGCCAGTTCAGAGCTGATATTGTGGTAGGAGATGGGAGCTGCTAGGATGATGTGGTTGACTGGAGGTGTGACCTGAAGGGCAAGGTCTTCTTCCATGGTGTTTCCCTTCTCACTCTGCCGCCTGCTCACTATGATACGAGCAGTCTTATTCTGCCAGACCCTTCCACCAAGCCCTTCCTGGCTTGGAGCCAGCCAATCATGGAGAGATTCCTCTAAAAACCTTGAGGGGAAAAAAGTTGGCCTCCTTTCATTTCTGGGTTTCAGATACTATGTCCCAGAGACGAGAAAGTGAACTGGACATCTATCCTGTGACTCTATCCACCATCTTTCCTTGTGGACAGCAGTGCACAATCAGTACAGAGGAGCTCAATTAGCATCACCGGGAAGTATGGGAAGCTCGACTTGACTTGAGATTAAAATGAGAAACTTGGGAAAAAGTGAAAGAGAGTTGTGGAAAGAAGTTGGGTCCAATTGGGAAAGCAATCATTGTAAATTTCAAGCTCTGAAAGCTTTACCCTTGATGTTAGATACAGCTGCAGATTAAAATTCCTACACATCGTTTTCCTTATTTGACAAGAACCTAACACTGCAGCAACCAGTTTCATGTACCTGGAGTCATGTTTTTAGATTAAAATTGTACAGGTCATTAGGTTTTTACATATGGAACAATAAAAAGGCAACTGAGCCATCTTTCAGTTATTACAGATCAGGGCTTTTGGCCTTCACTCTGGGAACCACGCTGAATCATCACACATCATTACAGCAAAGAAAAGATAAGCTTCCAAGAGGCAGATTTAACAACACCCCACCCAGATTCAATAGTAAGATAAGAACACAGCAATAGTTCTTCCTATGAGCAAGAAACTACCAAGCAGAGAAAAAGCAAAGGACCCTAGCATCGAGTTCACCTAGACGTTGACACAAATACGTTGCTTATTCTTTGCTTCCATGACAGAACATACGTTATTAATTTAAAATACACCATATATATTATTTTTAATTCACCTCTCAGTCTTGATAATTGTGTCATATTGTTATAGCTTAAAAAATTCTGTAATTCCATTTATTTAAAACTCACTCTTCTCCGAGTTAGGGATTTAGCTTAAGTGTTAGAGCGTTTGCGTAGCAAGCACGAGGCTCTGAGTTCAATCCCCCGCCCGAAAAATCCCTAACTTTTCTCAGAGATAAAGACATTTCAAGGTATGAATAAAATTTTTCATATGAACACTGTCCTGGCATTGTCTTTAGGTGAAAAAAGTACAATATAAAGTAAAATAATGTGTAGGTTTAAGAGTTTTGCTGGTATCACTCAAGAGCTGTCAAGTCCATTTAGAGGAAGATAATTCCAACATATAATATATTATAGAGGCAAAAATTATACTGCTCTTTATTATTCTGATGATTTCTCATTTTAAAGGGACAAAAGAAAGGTTTCACTATGTTATATGCAGAAATCAGGGTAAAACAATGCATTTTTCTCATAACTAGATTACCTTTTTTTACATGTAGTACTAGTGTCTTCTTTGTGCTTCATAAAATTAGGTGTAGCGGGACAAACTGATTATGAGTTCGCTGGGAAGAACTCAGGACAGAAATTACCTTAAACGAGCCTCCAAAATAGGAAAGGAGAAAAAACAATGCAGAAAACTCAAAGCAAAAGATCAGATTTTATAAAAATAACTTTAAAAATTCTTTGACAAATGATATAATTTATAGTAATTTTCATATTTCAGAGTGGTATATTTGTAATTACTTGACCTGTCACTAACCTGATTAATAAAACTTTGACTACAAAAAAGTTTTATTAAGATTGACATATAAAAATATCTTAAGCACAGAAATTTCTGTTTATACCTGTGATAGATAGAGTTTAATATTTTGGCTTGGGAGAAGGTAGCACAGTGAAAAAATGTATGCATAACCAGAAATGTCACTCAATGTCTCTGGGTTTCAGCTTGAACCTTACGGGCTTAGGTCTCTTCTCCTGCAAAGTCTTGCACTTCTAGCATCTTATGATCCCAGGACATGATTTTCATGTTGTCCCCTTGACTGTATTGTTTAAGAGGACAGTGCACAGTACATGGATTGCCCAAAGGGCTCCATCTGCTTTGCAGATATTCAGAACAGTCTTTTCAGAGCGCATTCCAAAACAGTATGGCATATGGACTATGATCTTTCTCTCTTTGGTTTGCACTTTTTTGTTATAAAACAAATGTGTGTGCAAGAGACACATGGAATTTCCAATAAAACAGAATGATGCCAAGGATAGCACATACTTTGATAAGCCAGTATATTTTCCAATAATTTCTACAGATAGTAATTAATTGCACTGTGTAAAGCCCATTTTGTAGTATTAAGTTGATGTCTGCAGATAAAGATTCAACACAGTGAAAAATCCAACTACAGAGGTTGTCTCACAAGAATTTAGTCACCTTCCCCACCCAGTGAGCATGATTCTGACCCAAATTAGGTAAATTAAACCAATGTAAACACCTATAGCTTTCATATGCACAGTGGCCATCTCTGCAAGTAAACACAGCTGTAAGGAGACGCTAAGTAGCAACACAGCTTCCTACAGTTTATTATCACACAAAATCTATTTTAATAGAAACTTCTTTCAGAGAATTTAATGCTAAAATAGGAACAATAATACATTTGGTGGTCATATTCCAAATTTCTTTACCAAGTAAAAAAATATGTACAAGAGTGGTACTCTGTAGCATAATTTATGTTAGTGCCTCTTTAATTGTGTTTGCAGGATTCACAGGGAAGCATTCTGTTTGGATAATTACTCATTTTGGTGAAGATCAGTAATTTGGCTCATAAGCACTTCAGAAAATTACTCAAAATGTTGCAAGAAGAGAATTTCTTACACACACTCAGACCTACACAGTATAAGTAAGCGCTCCTTTCATATGTTTCCCTCCAGAATATTTTAAGAAAAGTCTTCTAAGCATTTTTCTGCTTTTAAATTGCTCAAAAGAGTGCCTTTTTTGGTAAGATGAGAGCCAGTTATTTTCTTTTTCCTATGTGTGCAAATTATTATGCCATACACTTTCAAAATTATAAATGTTAATATGACTTTGGGGAAATTAAGCATGTGCTAAGATACTTATATGATAAATATATCTCTTATGCATAATAAATAGAATTAATGAATATTATATTTCAGCATATGTGATCGTTAAACTTAAATGTGTCAACTCGATTGGTTTAGAAACTTCCCAAGCATTTGGAAAGCACCCTTCTGGGCATATCTAGGTTGGTCACAGAGGTGTGATTTTGGTGTCTATATCTTCTCCCTAGTTACTTCATCTTTAGCACTATTCCCATGCTGCGCTTTCCAGTCACCATAAACTAACTTTTTGCTCTGCCTTCCACTGGGTTGTTTTTGCCTTGGAGCCAGCTTGCCATGGACTGAATTCCCAGAAACAGTAAGCTAAAGTAAACCTCTCTTACTTTAAGTTGTGGATGCCAGGTACTGTGTCCAAGCAACAGGAAAGCTGAGTAACTGAGCATTTAAAAATGCAACATTATAAGTATTTATTTAACAGAATATTATGTATTATTATTTTTAGATTACATTATTTCTAATTGTTGGCAATCAGTAACATAATAGTTTCTAAAATGAAATATATCAGTTAACTTAATTTGGGAATTTTATTGAGTATCCATAGTTATAAACGTCTCCACAAGGAGTTAAAACAGCAGTAGGAGATCTACTTTTTCCAGGGGAACTTACAAACTGTGTGTGTGTGTGTGTGTGTGTGTGTGTGTGTGTAATAATGTCCCTGAACTTGATGATTTGCAGCAATAAGCACACTAGCATCACGAGACTTTTTAATTTTAAGTCAACTACCGAGAATTATTGGTGATATAGTTGATGGTTTTCTCAGGGGTACAGTGTATCAAAATTATACTCTTTATTTAAATTCTGAAATTTTCCACTTTTAACTTTAAAATATCATTGTTTCCTAAAGAACATTTAGTAAGTAGCTTGTAGGTATATTAAATTTAAAAGTGACATTTTAAACTGATTAAAAAACAGGTCTTCATAATCGGGATGCCTGGTTTCAAAAGTGAACTGTAATACTCCATGGCCTGGTGACATTATAAAATTGCTAGAGCTTCCTGTCTCTAGCATTCTTATCTATGAAATGGGAAAAACAATGTTCCTCAAAAGGTACGATTTTGTCTGAAAAGGTAAATTGAATAATGTGTATGATGCGATCAAATTAGTATCCAGCACATCTTACCTATTAAAAAATTATACAGTTTCTAATGAATGTAAATATTAGTACATTCTCTAGTTTTAGATATTACACATCAAATTAGATACATAGCTTATATTTCACTATAAAACAATATATTTAATAAATTTTTTCTTTCTAAAACTATCATTTATTCCATGTCCTATTTTTCCATATTAAAATTATCATAAGAATCTAGTCATTCTAGTGGTAGGCAATTCAAATTTAATTTTTATCATTTAGTAGATGCCTAGTAAGAGCTTGAAAACAATAAAGTAATTCAGTATGCTACAATTAAAACAGAAAAGGAGGCCTATTCTAGGACACCGATAGTGCAATGTTTCCTGAGTCATTTATTGAAGTAAATATAACTGTAAGTTCTACTCTATCAATTAAACTTAAAAAGTTGATTAAACCAATACCTATTATTTATTGAATATCTATTTGTTTATCAGACCCCTTTAGTGAAGTAGTTCTTAGGGGTTCTTAGCCAATACCCTTTTAGCCTGTGATGACTTGGTTCGCTTTTACACTTTTAAATTAGATTTTGGTATTGGTATCTATAGTCATGCTAGTAATTAGAGATAAAGCTGAATTAAGAAGATAGGAATCTATTAACATATAATAATAGCATCACAGTCACCAATAAATAAAACTGCTCTGAAATTATTAGAACAGAATTTACCTTTAAAACTATATTTATGAGCAAAAACTCTCACACTTCAGTTACAAAGTAAAGTATAGAATTATATTATGCAATGAGTAGGAAATTGATTTTGCAGTTTTTTATTCTCAAACATTTTGTAATAGAAAAATCATTACCCCGGATTCAAGTCATAGTTTTGCTCTTGAAGCTCTGTGAAACTGGACAAGGCATTTAATGGTTCTCAGTGTCACTTTTTTAATTTGTAAGGTTACAAAGTCAGACTCATACGCTATATACAAATGCTCTATACCAATAGTTAAATCACTATGAATATAAATGTCGTTGGTACAGAGAACAATTACCACTTTATATCTGATTCCTAGTAAAGAAAACTCCATGCATAATAGACTAATTAAAAATGAGGTATTTTTGACAGTCTGTCAAAATATAAATTCAAATAAATGGAATAAACACAGAAATATTAACATGGAAAAAATTTTGGCCTTTCTGATATTGAATGAACCTAATTTTACTGTCCTTAGGAGTTAAAATGATACTTTATTGAGACACTACCTGTAAATTGATGAAGAAATACTGAAAGGTCAGATTTTCTGAACGTTGATTTTCTTTTTTGTACGAACAATGAATTTTGAAGTTATGTTTTATGGCCACACTTTATTATTGCCATTTGCTAATTTCAAGGTGCATTAGGTATAATTATTCTTTTAATAAGAGCAGCAGTAAAAACTATATTCAAGGAGCAGGCTTCACTGAAGTTGCCATATTCCTGGTTCCTCTCTATAGCGTTTTCCATCCCATCTCTGTAAACAGTATTAATACTAGTTTCTCAATAAGAAAATATTCTTGAACACAACTGTTCTTTTTCAGAACTATTTAAAGAAAAAAACCCTCAAATATTTTAAAACAATGCTATTAACTCTGTCTGACGAACTAAAATGCTCTACCATGTATATCAGAAAGACCCCACCCGTTCTTCAAGAGTGCAGTAGGGTGAGTAAGGAGTATTGCTATGTTTGCAATTCTGGCGAGCTGGTCTTCCTGGCAATTCATTAGTGGGATTATGGAAGTCACTATGAGAACACAAGGTGAACTAAGCCCTAAATGAGTGTGTGGTCTAGGTGGGGGTCTGTTAGCATAGGAGGAAGCTTGAGTTTCCATGGAAAGTCAGAAGACATACATTGAAGTGAGAAGAAAGGGGTGGGATCAAAATGAAAGATAGGGGAATATAAAAGTGGCCAGCAAATGCAATGTGCAAAAAGGTGAGGAGCAAAACAGATATAAAGCCAAGATCGGGATGGCAACAAGGTTTTAGGTGAGTCTGAAGAAGGTTTGTAGATGGATCAGAGGTCTGTGTGGCTTTATCTGCTCTCATTTACATTGTGCTGTGATGTGCGTGTTTGTGAGCTCCCAAGAGTCACATGTTGAAATCTAAGCACCCAGTGTGATGATATTATGAAGTGGACCATTTTAAAAGTGAAAGTCTTGAGGGCAGAGTCCTTAGGAATGGCAATAGGGTGGTTAGAAAAGAGGTCCAAAGAGCTGTCTTGCTCCTTCGATCATGGAAGGCATATGCGGATGCCTTCTACCAACAATCATGTGGGCCCTCACCAGACTTCAATCTGCTGAGATTGTGGACTTCACAGCCTCCAGAAGAAAGAGTAATAAATTCCCATTGTTTATAAATTACCCAGTTTGTGGTAAGTTGCTGAAGCAGCCTAAATGAATGACGACACTCAGCCACTCAGCTCATGTTAATCAATTGACTGCAAGTCAGTATGGGTTATGGGTTATATGGGCCAGGGTATTGTTTGTTTGTGTGCGTGTGTGTGGGGGGGCACAATATTAAGTACAGTCTATGGAAAAAAGGATCATATCATTAAATGATGTATTCTATCATTAAGTAATGAATACATTAAATTTCAAGGTTTCGAAGAAAAATAAAATGTATCTGAAAGACAATTAAACTTAGCTTTTAATTCTGATTTGATCCCAAATGTGGGTTTCCATCAAAAGATAGCACAGAGTATAAGAATTAATCTTTCCATCTATCTCTTTAGTTATCAGACTTCCTTCGTTGTTTTTTACCTTAATACACTCACTCAACAACTATTTAGAGTATTTTTTAAACTGCGTTACCGTGTATTGTTTCTTGGGATGAGTCCCCGATGAGTGCATTTCAATTCAAAGATGTATGATACATGCACACCATTTTTTTTTTTCAAGAATGCTCCACAATGAATGAAGTCATCTACATGTTGCTGTTTCTACCTTAAATATTAAAGTGATTATTTTGAAGCATGAGATGAATATATGATTAGCAAGCCAAACCTTTTTTATAAATATGTTCATGTTTTGCTTTCATTGCAATGAAGCAAGATTGTCAAGTTGTGCTCTGAATGATAAAATAATATTGTTAAAATAATTCTAAGAAGACAATGCAACAGACTTTGGTTTAAAAGACAAATTTCCCTCTTTTCTAGGATGCCAGGAATTTTTTTCCTGGACTCGCCCTAGGAAAGACAGTGTAGGGCTCCTCAACCTGAAATTTCTGCAGTGGAGAATTGTTTGCTGTGTGGCTCTCTTGTGCATCAGGATGTTTATTGGTGTCCTGGGGCTCTCCTCACTGAATGGAAGGCATAGAACCTTCCTTCCAGGCATGGTAAAGTCTCTAGATATTGGCAAATGCTTCCTGAGGAACAAAATAGTCTTTAGTTATGAGCCACTAGTTTAGAAAAACTCTTCTTGAGCTGGTAATTGGTGTGTAAAAAATTCATAGCACCAAGAAAGAGAATTCATTAGGAGATTCTGTATAGGAAACAGAGAAGAGAGCACAGTCTCTAGGAGAGCTGGTAGGCATGTAAGAGTCAAAGTTGGTTTTCCACTTATCTTGTGCTATGTCTCTATTAGTCTCACGCTTTCAATATGCTTTATTAATGCTTGAGCCAAGGACTTAAAACAGGTGATTGTGCTCAGACTTCAAGGGAAGTGATATAGAAAGGCAGAGCCTTGGGAAACCTCTTATAAAAACAAAAGTAGCCCTAAGAGAGGGAGGGGGAAAAGAACATAGGGAGAAGAGAAATAAGAAATGGAAGGGAAAAATGGAAACAAAGCTTTTGTAAATAAGGAAGGAGGAAGGAGTGAAGGGAGGAGAGGGGAATGGGAAAGAAAGAAGCAACAAGATATATCACGTACAGGTACAAATCCCCTATGATGAATGCTATCACAATGTACATCTAAAATGTACCATTAAAATAAAATTTAAAAAAAGATAAACTTCACAGTTTTTCCCTATAAATTACTTGAAAGGCCCCCAGTTTGCAATTGTGGAGGTTGCTTAAAATCAGTGGTGATTTAAAGTAAAATATTCTTAGCAAAAAAAAAAAAAAAAAAGAGAGAGAGAGAGAGAGAGAATAAAGTAGAGATGTGGCTGACGACAAATACCCGTGAATCACAGAGCAATCCCCAGCCATTCTCAGGCATCCCAGAAGCAAATGGATTGGGATGCTTAGACTATATTTGTGTAGACGAAGTGTGGAAGTAAAAGAGGAAGTTTTTTCTTCCTGGTGAGCTAGTAACTGAAAACATTTGGCTACTCATCATCGTGAAGTTTTTCAACATTTATCCTACAAAGTGTAATAGGAATTTTCAGGGTTTGGAGGAGAAAAATAGGGATAAATGGGCAGAAGATGTTAAGGGTGAATATGGATATGCAAATTTATCTAGACTCTGAAAATTCAACTGAAGATGATCAAAGGAAGAAAGTACAACTAGAAGTTCTTAGGAAATACAAAATAAAAATATGCATCCAATACAAATAGTCTTGCTTTATTACAAAGAAGTCCCAGCGTTATAAGGATTTATATAATGTTTTTAAAGCTCTATGAACAAAGACATTTACATTCCACTGTCATTCATAATAAAAACACAAAGAAACTCTTATGCCTTCGTGTATGAAACTTGTTAATATAGGACCTACTTCATGCAATTAAATGAATTAATTCACATATTTTTGTAAAAATTAATGACAGTATAAAATTTATTTCCATTATAAATCAAAGTAAAAAGAGGTTAAATAGTAATATCTTAAGCTATGTTGAGAAAATATGAAATATTAAAATAAAATATGACAATATTCATGGATGCTCTCTAGTAGAGTATAGCATTTTTATATTTTTAAAATTTCTGTCATATGGGACTTTGTGAATAGTGTTATTTATAATAAAACATGCATAGATATTTAGTTTCATTTTCCTATAGTAATTTCCTTAACATAGCCACACTATTTACAGTCGGGCCAATTTCTTCCATAAGTGCTGAATTTCTTGGTTTCAGGAAGACTGCCAAAGCCAATAACAGGTGTTAAATACAGATTTATTTAAACCGAGGACAAATGATAAAGAATGGTCACAGGGGAAAGTGTTATTTTCCTTACCTGAGTGAGGCTCATCTCATGTAAAGGTAAAAGGTAAATGTTTTTCCCTTACATGATGCACATTAGAATATGCATATTATAATAATGAACATTAGTTTATTATTAGGTAGAATATTAATAGTTTGCAGTTATAAAGGAAAGAATTCTATTGCTAGTACAGCTATTAATAATAATATTACTAGTCTGACCTGAAAATTAACAGAAACATAACTCCACTAATGGAAGAAAACGAAACTTCTGTGCAATAAGACATTTTTTAATCTGATAGCCAACTTTATCTTGCTTCAGAATGCATTTGATTAACCTCCTATGTCATATCAAAACTATACTTTTGTGGTATCAGTTACCTGAGAGGGAGGATTTGTTACCTAGCAGGTAATAACTGTCGTTCTTATGATAGGATTTGTGCAGACATCACCTTGGTCAATACTATCCATGGACAAAAATATGATTTCAGAGTGCTGTGATCAATATTTGGGCAACCTGCATTTCACATAATCCTTGTCATATCAAATAGGTTCATTGCTAGCTGCTGCTCGATTCCTTTTTCCTTTCTTACTTGGTCTTTAATATATTCTTGAAATTGTGTCAATCACTTTTTTTGTCAGTGCGTTACAGGTCTGTTATATTTCTTGCTCTGCCCACTATTATATTTCCAGGGTTGTCTGGTGAAAAGAATGTAATATCCCTTAGAGTTAAGAAAATATTATTCTGGCAAGAGGCAAATTATAGGAAGTCATTGCATAATTTCGGAGTGAAATGAGCAGTTATTTGCCCAGAGGGAACAGGAAGTAGCCAGGAAGCAAAATGACCCCATGTATCTTGAAAGGAATTAAAAAGTAAGAATCTGGGACAATTAGGGTGTTTCAGTATCATAAATCTGGCTCTTCTGTTTCTTAATTTCAAACAGAACATTTAAGAAACTAAGACATTTACCAACGAGGGTGTTAAAATCTAAATTCTACCACTAAAGGATCCACAGTTATGTACTCAGAAATAGTGTAACGTGTTGTTAATACTGAACATGTTGTTGTACCAAGAAAGTAGAAATTATTTTTAGAGACATGATCATTAGAAAAAGTGGCATTAATGGAGAAGGGAAGGCAGTGGTAGGATCATCTATTTATAGAGGTTTCAGGCTATCTGTCTATATATCCAGTGGATATTTTTCTTCCTTTGTGGTAATAAAAAAAAAAGCCCCAAACAGGCAATTTTCTAGACAAGTAAATGAATAGGTATAATGGTTTGTGACATTTTAAAAATATAAATGAACACACGGAATGTCCTATTTCCTAATAGTGTGATCTTAAGGCACATGAATTCTGTCAATAGAGAGCCTAAACAAAAATAACACCAGGAATAGGGAAACAAATACAATGTTTAAACACTGCCCACAGCACACCATTCATGCTTGGGCTTCATGTGTAGATTATAGGCCTGCATGCTTTTTGCCAGAACAGCTTGCAGACCTAAGAGACAGACTCTCTGAGAAGATAATTTCCACATATAATGCACCTTATCGTTTTCTATCTCTCTGCTACTCCTTCATGTTCATTTTATTGATTCTTTTAAATCAAATTTATCTGCTTTCATTTAACCATGCATCCAGTCCTGTTGGTCTTTCTTACTACTCAGCTTTCCATAGATTCCTGAGATCTGTTTAACTTGCTTTTATTTTTATAAATGGAATAACTAAATCACCAGTGAAGCCTCTGAAACATCTCTGCAGGTAGATGAAGAAGCTGATAAATTGTCTTAAGTGTAAATTATGAATCACATAAAGGAGGGAGGATGCATTTCTACACTTTTTATATCACACAGTATATATGACTTGGTCACAACCGTTTCACGATCTCTCATTGTCTGTGTAATGGAAACCACGTTGTTGGAGGGGGGACAGTGAGCAGAAGCAATTTCTTTATGCGTTGTCCTTACACCATCCATCTGTAAGGAAGAGAAACTGACCCAGGCAAACAAGAAACTGACTTGTCACTGTGATGGGAAACAAATGTGTTTCCCATGAGAGCCCTAGAGAGGCACTTCTAGTTTTGGATGAAAAGCAGTTGAGGAAAAAAAAAAAATTGCTTTTGAATATATGACACTCTGATCTTGAGACCCTTCAGAAAAATAAATTTAGACTAATGATGCAGAAAACCCACAAAATAATAATATTTTGGTTAATAATATTCCAGTGGGCCCACATCTGGCCTCCAGCCCTGAGAATAGTGAACCCCCCTCCCCCAGATTTGCGGAGGAGCTGGGGATATAACCTAGTGACTTGGGCCTTCTAGGCGGCTATTCTCACTACCGACCTACATCCAATCCCAGACAGACACCCAACTGCGCATGTCTGGATTTACATAACACATAGCATGTTTCTCAGCCTAACAGGTTGTTAAACCCCCTTCCCAACTGCATCCTACTTTTATGTTGTACATTCTGTACTCTTTTCAAATTAGACTTGTCTGTTCTCCACACGTCCTGTGCTTTCACGTACTTCAGGCTTTGCTTGAACTCCTCTCGGTCCTCCCCACATGTCTAATTACTCCTGTTCCTTCCCAAAGTTTCTTGAAGCCTTTCTTATCTCCCTATTGAGACAGAAAATCTCCTCTTTTGCCACAATAGCAGTTATTCTTACTTTTCTTATGGCATTTTTACAACCTCATTCTTATGGTCAGATTTTATGTTTATTCCTGATCATCTCTTCAACAAGACTATTAGCAACTTCAGAGCAGGATAAAATAGCTATATCACCTTTGTATACTCCTGAACAGCAAAACTTTGATCATTCACCTTTTCACTATACAGAGATGATCTCTTTTTCTTGCCTACCGTTATGGTTTATATCTAGATGTCCCCCAAGTGCCTCTTGAGCTCACAGGCCGAGCTTTGGGCTCTGTAGCTGATTTACTGTTAGGAGGTGAGTCTGGCTGGAAGGGGCAGTTCCCCACGGCTGTACTGGGCTCCATCTCCTCCTGGTACCCTTTCTCTCTCTGCTCCCCTCCCACGATATGAGCAACTCTCCTCCACTGCAGGTCTTTCCACCATGCAGTTTCTGCCTGGAGCCTGCCAAGTATGGAAGGAAACCTCCAAAACCCCTGAGCACAAACAAACCTCCCCTTTAAATTGTGGGTGCCTGATAGTGTGTCCCATCAAATAGAAGTGAGTGTGACACAGACATACACACTATCATGAACTCAAAAAGGATTTTGTACACAGTATTAGGATAAAACCATCTCATCAGAAACTTCCCCAGTGTCTGATAGACACTGCTACGGTTTTCCTACTCACACTTCATTCTAAACCGTCATGTCTAAATTACTTACAAGCTACCAAATTCTCCTCTGCAATGGTTCAACTCTTTGGTTTAGATAAAAGGAGTTCAAGTGATACTAAGAGGCAAATCCAAGAGTCAGAACTGCATTACTCTGGTTACCAGGTGGTGGTGGTGGGGTGTGTGTGGGGGGCACTTGACCCTCAGTGTCAAGTTGAACAATTGCAGAGTCTGTAATGAAGAGGTTATTTGGCACAGGCCGTATCCCTGCAACCTTCTTCTGTGATTGTGTGTGTGCCCGTGTGTTTCTTTGTTCCCCTAGAGAAATTAAGAAATAGTAAAAATATTAAAGTCATTTTTCTTTCACACCTCTAGATGTGCTGTTTCCATTCTTTCCTGCTGAAAAGCTGACCATGAGTTTACCGTACCATGACTACAGTTGTTGCAACCTAGAACCAGTAAAAGGTGTACCAATAATGTTTTGGCAAAAGAAGTGTTCAGGTATATTTTCCTGTTACAAAATCAGGGAGGGAGGAGATGTTCTCAAATTGTGGGGTACAGAGAGGGCCCTGGGTTAGAGGAGTTTAGCTACAGTACACGTTGTGAGCTGCCTTTCCCCTCCTCCCTCCCTGTAACCTCACCCCAAAAGGACAAGAAAGATGCCCCTAAGATAGTAAGTTGGGGGAGGGGTGAAGTCGGGGGAGGGGGGTTTAGATTCTGAGCTCCTCCGGGTCTCTATCTCATCCTATTTTTCTATCCTTGCTGATAAGGCAAACCCCCAGGAGCTCACTGAGCCCGAGGGGAGGCAGGGGAGAACTCTAAGGAGCCAGAATAAAGGTGGTGACTGAAGGGCCACTGTCAGACCCTGGGGCCGGTGTGTTGCCTCTTTC